>PVIR01002888.1:21457-95598 GCA_004026965.1 Petromus typicus | reverse complement strand
AAACAATCTAGAAACAATTCCTAAAATGAGACTGTAGCATCCCAAAATCCAGTCATAGCAACTGGACCATTCTGATAAGGAAATAATGCACAAGAGGGCGGGTCCTTGCTTTTTCCTCTCTATGTGTTTGCCGTGAAATGTTCTGTTGAGAAATGTAACTGTGTTGCGCGATGTTCCAGGCCAATGTATCAAAGTGTTCTGTCCGAAGGATGCAGCTGTGTGTATGAGCCTACAATATTTCTACCTAAGGTTTCAAGACTATTCTATTAACTCTGCTTCGCTTCTTGCTATGTCTCTGTTCTAAAATGTTCCTCTCAGCTTCCTTTTCCCAACTGTAAATTCACTCTCCCTGCAGCTCCGGCCTCAGCATTTGGAGTGCTGAAACACTTCTGAGGCAGCTGCCTACAGAAGTTAGGTCTCTCCTCACCTCTTTGATGCCTTGTGGAGTCCCGTGTCTTCGAATTGCTGCACCTGTAACACAGAGCTGTAACAGCTGGCTGGAGCTCTGAGCGTCTCAGTTTCCCACAACAGTTCCATGGAGGTGACATCCCAAGTGTCCATTTATTAAACCACAGAGGTGCACAACCTGTGAAGCACAACTGAAGAAACTGAAAGGAGAGACAGACAAAGCTACAACTTCAATTGGACACATCAACACCTCTCTCAAGAACTGGGGAAGCAACTACACAGAAAACTAACGTCAACATTAAGTCTACCACATCATCACCAGTGTGACCAAAGTGACACCTATAGAGCACGCCAAACAACACACCGCATACACCTTTCCAGTTCTAAGGGAACATATACCAAGATCGATCCTCTCCTGGACCCGAAGATGAGATGCAGTGAACTTAGAAGAACTGAAATCAATCCAAGCTTCTCTGAACACATGTATAGTCAAAGATGTTCATTCACCACTGGCATTTAACATAAGGCAGAAGGTTTTATCCAGTGCAGTAAGGATTTTCTAAAAATAAATACAGACTGAAAATAAAGAAATAAAACTGTATCTTTTCAGAAAACATGATTGCCTACGTAAAATATCCTAAGAATCTAAAATATAAAGAAATGGCCATTCATGGTGGCACACACCTACAACCCTAGCACTCAGGAGGCTGAGGCAGAGGATCATTGAAAGTTTAAGGCCATCCTGGGCCACAGAGTGAGTTCAGGGCCACCCGAACTACAAAGTGAGTCTTGTCTCAATAAATAAATATATAGGCAATCTAAACAAATTGTAAAAGGATTTGATATGTCATGCACACGTACCAACTTCCTACAATAAATGTAATCATTATATGTCACAAATACGAGCTAAAATAATAATAATAACCATAGCAGCAATGATAATAAGATGAGGGGAGGACATCTAGAAGCAGAGGACAGGTAGAGGTTGAGGAAGGGGAGGGGAATAAAAAGAATCAAGATACGTTCAGTTCCTATAACATCAACAGGAAGCTAACACACATGTTACATAAAAATTAACTCAAAGTACATCACAGCCTTTAACATAAAATTTTAAAATGTGCACAAAACAAAGTGAAAACCTTTTGGAATACTGATACATTGCTCACCAAAAGTCTGATCCATAAAAAGAAAAACTGATAAAATTATCTTCACCAAAATTAGAACTTTTCCCTCCTAAAATATCCTCCTAAGTGATTTTTAAAAAGCTAAAGGTTAAGAAAAATAGTTTGCCAGCCACTTGCCCAACAGTGACCAGTCCCAGGCTTTCTAAAGCACCTTCACAGTACAGTGCTTCAAAGTAAACGAGAACCACCCTGAGATGTCGCTCAGGGGCTCATTCCTTACCTGGAACGCCCTGAGCCCGGGCTTCATCCCCAGCACCTCAGGAAACACAAGCAAACAACAAATTCAGTTAGAAAATAGACAAAACCTACAAAGGACCACTTCACCAAAGGGGACAGACAGGAAGTTACAGAGAAAGAGGGTCGGTATGTGTTCCCATCAATGAGGTGCAAATAAATCTAGAAGGATATCTCTGTGTGCACCTTTCAGAATTACTAAACTGGAAACACAGTAGCAAGTCTGGTGAGGTCCAGGAGAAACAGGATGATCTGTACACTTGTAAATACACGAAAAACGGTACCCTCCTCTGAATTGGTTTGACAAGTGCTTTTTAAAACCAAAACGGAACCATCATATCACCTCGCAATTATATTTCTGTGCATTTGTTCCAGTGAACTGAAATCCTTTGCTCAAGGGAAAACTCATACAGAATAAATGCACCCAGAAGCAACTAGAAATACAGGTGTGTAGGCCAGGGATTTAGCTCGGGGGTTCCAGCATCTGCCTGGCAAGTGCAAAGTCCCGAGTATGATTCCCTAATACCACATACCACAGTGCTGGGCATGTGGCTCAGGGCTGTAATTCCAGCACTCGGGAGACAGAGGCAGGAGGACTGTTGTGAGTTCGAGGCTGACCTGGGCTATATAGTGAGTTCAAGGCCAGGTGTCCTTCAATGGTAAGTGGTTAACAAACTTCGGTCCATCAGGCTAGGAATTTAGCACAGTAATATTGCTCTTGCCTGGCAAACATGAGGTCCTGAGTTTGATTCCCCCTATTGGGGCTGGGAGCAAACTGTGGCCCATCAATACCATGGTATAATAGTAAAAAGAAATAGCCTATCAAGAGAGGCAGCAACCCAAAGGAATCCCAGAGAATTCAGCAAATGGGGAGAAAGTGAATCCTGTAACATTCTGTGCTATATGATTCTTTTTATATAACAGGAAAGACAGACTTTCAGTCATGGAGCAGAGAGCAGTCATCACCAGGGCTGCAGGGATGTGGTATGACAGTAAGTCAGGGGAAAGCGTTCTAGGTGGGCAGACAGGGCTGCGCCCTCGAGGGAGTCCATGCAGAGACGAGAGAACACATTGCAGCTGTGGCTGGAAGTGCATTGCTGCTGAAGGCCGGGCCCTAAAATAAGGACAGCACTGTGGGCCCTACAAACCTCCCTGGGGCCAAGCTAATTGGTATCACCTGGTCCGGTAACATCTAGATGGACATCAGCCTCCCCCATGGTGACCAAGATCCTCCAGTTCATCCCTTCCCCAAGAAGGTCTTTGTTCTTTCCATGCACACCTGCTATGCAACCAGCTTCCCTATCGGGTCGATATTACCTAAGCAACTATACTTGCAATCTTAATGGTCAGTCATAGTTTTACCTACATCGTACCCACCTCACGATTTTGCTCTATAAAACTTCCTTTGCGAAGTAAGCTTGTTGGCAACCCACCTTCCGGCCCCTTCCTGACTCTCTGGAAATACCTCTCACAATAAATAGCTGCCACTCTTAACCTCCATTGTTCCTTAGAATTCGCTCTTCAATTTTGGGGAACACTGGGCATATCTGACATCTAACAATTGGGAGTCACATTTATTTACCATGTATCACTGGGAGAGGGGAGGGGACGCCTCAGAAGGGCACACAAGGGATGCTGGTGGATGACTTGCATCTTGCTTGTATCAGTATCAATTTTCCAGGTGTGATAGTGTGCTTTGGCCTTTAAAGATAGCACTGGCAACACAGGCTGAAGAGTGCACCTAATCTCTGTACTATTTCTCACAGCTGCTTGAAAGTCCATGATTGTTTTAAAATCAAAAGCTTTGCCACAACGAGCATATAGAAGCTTCAGTCACAAGGATCCTTCCAACAGAGACTGTTCTACATTTACAAGGTAGATGTGGCCAATGACAACTTTTGTTACAAATCTTGGAAATGCCTAAAAAATGCATTAAAATAAACACGGCACAATAAAGTTGGATACGCATGAGATGGTGTATGTGGGAATTTAAAGGAAATAAGTCATTCTCAGGTTCAACGGTTCTTGCACACTTTCTACAGGTCAAACATTCTTCCAGGCAGAAAGAATACATCAATTAAGAAAACAATCCAAATGTACTTCTCCCCTTGAGGTTACTGACCAGACTAAAGCCACAAAAATAAAACGCATGAGTTCTTGGCATGTAGCTCAGTGAAACTGGATATGCTTTGCACGCGTGAGGCCCTGGGTTTGGCCCTCCACCAAGTGTCCACCTGCTGACCTCATCCAAGGCTGACTCTCAACATAAAACAGTTGCGTGAATTCTGGCGCCAGTAATCCACATCCTGCCTCCAACTCCTGACATCCTCTTCATTGCCCATGACAACAGAGAAGGATCCAGTAAGAGTTTCCTTTTGTACCCAACAAGATCTAAGCTTTGGCCTCAGACAACCCAGAAAACCATCCTCCTACTCAGGAGTCCTAGGCTGCCCTCATACTGCCTCCACGAGGTCTGAACCCGGACTTACAGACAGGACCCGCCCAACACCTCGATTTGTTTCTACCCCAGTGTCTCCTCTCCATTCCTTGTCATGCCTTGGGTCCAAGGGTGAGATAAGGAACCTAACCCATCACTTCAGAATAACTCACCAGGGCCATTACTCATGTTGTGGAAAAAGAATCTTCAGGATCTTTCAGTAAAAAGAGACATGACAAAGATTTACTAGAGGTAGATACAGGACACACGCACAGAGGTGCTCAAAGAAATGAGGCACGTTACAGAGCAGGCTGGGACACATTTGAACACTGTTTCCCACAGAGGTGGTCTCGGATATGTAATATATATCCTCACGGTCTGCCAGGGTACCTGCAAGCCCTGTGTACGGATGAAGACATGCTGTCTCCAGTGCGGCTGCTTTCCATTCTGCAGGTGGAAAGGGTGTGTGGGAATTTGCAGACTATCACAAAGGACATTTAGGAATTTACCGCTGTTCTCTGTAAGGATGGAAGGGGGCTCACATGTGAGGGTGGCCACCAGGAGCAGGAAAAGAGCTTGTCTGGAAGCTGCAGTTTTTCTTCAAAACACAATGAAAAATTCTCTCTTTCCTAGTCTCTTTTGTACTTATTGTTATTTCTTCTTCCTTCTCTGAGCTATTCTGCATAGCTCTCTACAGTTGCATGGTTCATTGGTCACTGTAGGAACTACGCCGGCTTGAGGCATTGCGCGACTCTGCCACCCGTTGGCTGCTGATCGTTATAATTACTTGTTATTTTTAAAGGCGGTAAGTTCCGTGGGGAGGAAGCAAACAGAACAAGTAAAACAACAAGTGTAGAGCAAGGAGGTGTTTCTGTTTGTAATGGAGTGGTCTGAGTGAGCTGACAGGGCTGACATTTGGAAACTGAAAGGAACAAGTCTAGTGGGAGAGGGACCAGATGGTGGGCGTTTAACGAGAGCTGGAGTGGGGGAGAGTGCCTGCCACGTGCCAAGGGCACGGCAAGGAAAAGAGCCGGGAGCAGACGCCACTCAGGAGGACTCGCCAAAGACAGAGGCCGGACTGACGTGTGGCGCTGTGGGACGCTGTGGAATGTTGGCTTTTGCTCTGAGTAAAAGAGGGGCAGGCCAGAGGGCTCAAAATGGAAGACTTAGATGACCACCACAGAGGCTGCACTGAAGAGGGATTTGAGGGCCACAGGAAGAAAATGGAGAAGCCCCCTGGAAAGATCGGCACCCGTCCGGCACAGTGAGGTCTGTCTGGGAGGCAGGAAGTGACGGAGAACAGACCCGGGTTCCCACCAGGAGCAAAGAGAAACGGATCAGAGCCTGAGGAAGGACTGTTTTGAGACTGGGGCCCCGACACTGTGAGCTGTGGTTCCTGTGCCAAGGGAGCAGAGTTTCACCATTGTCCCAGCAGCGCCAAGCCTGGAAGGAATTCCAGCACCTTGGCAGGGCCCAAAAGGGGCAAGGGAGCTTTGCTGAGGGTAGAGAGATGAAGGACTTGAAACACGATGACTGGTGTGAGACAAAGACCCGGATGGGGATCACCAAGTGCAGGGTGTGATCTGGAAATGGGCTGGGGGTCCCAGGAGAAGCCAGAGCAACACGGGGCCACATAGCAGAGGGTGGACATCTACAGACCAGAGAAGACAAGGGTAGTATGAGCAGTTGTGAGAAATATAAGGAAAAGAACACCAGCACCACAGAGGCAAGACTGAGACAGTTCACAGAGGGGAGGAAAGTACTTTTGAACTAAGTCCTCTGGGACAACTGATATCCACCTGCGAACAATAGTACCACATGCACAAATTCACCCAAAATGAATAAACTACCTAAAAGTATTATCTAAAACTATGAAACTGTTAGTAAATGCACAGATCTTTGTGACCTTGCATGGTTACATAAACACCGAAACCCAAAAATCAAAAAGAAACAAATTGTTCCGCATCAAAACTTAAAGTTTTTGTGCCGAGGGTAGTGGTGTACACTTGTAATCCCAGCACTCAGGAAGCAGAAGCAGGAGGATCATCCTGAATTCAAGACTAGCCTGAGCTAGCCACATAGTGAGACCCTATCTCAAATAAATTTTTTTAAAAAGACATTTTTACCTTTTGCACATCAAAGGACTCCATCAAGTAAATAAAGTGACAGGATCAAAATATGAGAAATATTTATGCGTTCCATATCCATGAAGGTCTAATGTCAATAAAATCTTTATGTAAAAGAACTTATAACTTGATAATAAATAATCAAGTATCCCGATTACACACTGGAAATACATTTCAAGAGGCATTTCTCCAAATGAGCAGTAAACACATAGAAACGTGTTCAACGAATCTGGTAAAAGAAAAAATGCAGAGCAAAGTCACAATGAATACCACTTCACCCCCCAGAAAGATTAGAACCAAAGTCAAATGATAACAGGTGCTGATAAGGATATGGAGGAGGCAGGACCTTCGTGCTCAACTAGCAGGAGTATAAAATCAAAAGGCTGCTCAGAAAAACATGGCGGCACATGGCTTATCCGACAGATGAAGAGGTGTACCATATGAACGAGCTCTTTCCCTCCCATTTCTTCCAACTGAAGAAAAATGAAACATATGTTTAAACAAAAACTTGTACATGAATGTTCATACAAACATTATATCAAAAAAGGAGGAACAAGACTGAATGGTCTGCAGTGGACACCTGGTAAATGACCACTTGTGGTGTTATCACGGCTCTCTTCCCAACTGTCTCCTCAAAGTCTTATATGTCAGAGTAGAGTTTTTTCCTTTCTTTCTTTCTTTTTTGAGACAGGGTCTCACTTTGTAGTTTAGGCTGGTCCTGAACTCAGCCTTGAACTCAGCAACCCTCCTGTCTCTGCCTCCCAAGTGCTGGGATTACAGGCCTGAGCCACCACTTCTGGCACTGTGGTATGTAGTACTGATTGCTGACAGACGTGAGTCTCCATGCCCAGCATTATATGTGGTTACTGAGGATCGAACCCAGGCCCTGGCACTTGCAAGGCAGGCACCAGAACCACTAAGCTAAATCCCCGGCCTAGAAGAGGGGATTTTAAAAGGCGATTAGATCGTGGGGTGGCACACTCATCGCTGACAGCTTCATAGCTGAATGTGCCGTTAGAATGTGGGGCCTGGTCAGAGGAGGCGGGTCCCTGGGGGTGTAACCTGAAAGGGAATTTTTGTTCCCCACTCCACCCTCCTCTGTATCCCTCCACCTTGTCTTCTTCTTTTTCTGTCTCCTTCTTCCTCTCTGTCTGTCTGTCTCTGTCTGTCTATCTGTCTCTTTCACCATAGGTTGGCAGCATTCCTCTGCAATGCCCTTCTTCAGTGCCACTTCTGCCTTCAACCCAAGTAACTGTGGGCTGTACCCTCTAAAACCCCAAACTGAAATAAACCTCTCTTCCTATAAGTTGTGGATATTTTGTCCCAGTGAGAAGAAAGAGACTGAATACTGAGAACTGGAGCCAGAGAAGTAAAGTCACTACTGTGACTATCCCTGACCATGTGTCTCAAAAGCATCTAGAACTGGTTAGAGGGAGGAGTTTTGAAAATTTTGGGCACACAATGCTGAATGCAGAGTATGGTGGAAGATTCTGGTCAGAACTCAGAAGACCAGAAAGGTACTAAGATGTGGACAGGAAAGGCCAACTTCATGAGATTTCATTTGAGAATAAGAAATGTGTTTGACACTGGACAAGAGGCTATGCTTATTTCATTGTGCACGCCTTAAGATTTTGCATGAAGGTGAATTCAAAGACAGTGGACCAATGAATCTGGTACAGGAAATTTTAAGACAGCCCAATGTCAGGCTGTGACATGGGTACGGCTGCCTGCTTCTAGCCAGTCATGCAGCAAAAATCAAAAGCAGAAAGTGGAGCTGGAATGATTTGAAAATTTTGTAGTTTGGTCAGAAAGAAAGAACATATAATGTTGGGACCAAAGAGAGTGTGGTTGCTAAGATCATTAGTATCATTAAAAAGTTACCAAGTGGGCCAGGGAATTAGTTCAGGAGTGCCACACTTGCCTTGCAAGCACAAGGTCATGAGTTCAAACCTCGTGAGTTCAATCTCTGGTGTGTGTTTGGGGGGGGTATCAAGTGCTTTTGCTAAGCAAAGGCCTTCAGGACATCTCAGGAACTGGCGGAATGTACCCATCACAGGACAAAGGGTGTTGAAGAGTAAATTCCTTTGAAAGATTTTGTGCTGAGTAGAGACCTGCAGGGCACCTTACTCTCAGGGTCCTAAGAATGTGTTTCCCTGAATTCAGCCACTTACACACTCAACGTCTGCAGCAGCAACTGGCCAGGAGAGCTCAGCTTTACCACTCAAACTGACGCGGCCTTAGAATTACCCATGTGGTGGCTGGTTTTGCAGGCATGCAAAACAAAATAAATATGGGGCCATGTGGGCTTCCATCCACTTTTCAAAGAAAAGCCTTGGAGCCCAGATGATATGGCATGATACCATCACACTCTCTGCCAGGAGCCCAAAGAAGGCGATGCCTAAAGCTTTGTGATAGGAAAATGAAGTCAAAGTTGCAGTGGAGACTCCAGGAATTAGAAGATGACAAGAATTGGAAATGTGCTAGATGTGGTGGCACATGCCTATAACCTCACCACCAAGGAGGTTGAGACTGGAGGTTTGCAGCAAATTCAAGGCCAGCCTGAGCTACGTCATAAGTTCAGGGCCACCCTGTGCTACGCAGTGAGACTCTGCCTCAAAACACCAAACGGGAAAAAAAGAATTTGAAAGGTCTGTCAAGAAAAGCCACACACAGTGAGCAGAACCAGCTCAGGAGAGAGGCCATGTGACCTATAGCCAGTAAGGCCACAGAGGCAAGGCTGCCCCTAGTTTAGGGCATGGAGATAAAGGATTTGATGTTTATAGTTCTGATTTTTTGTCTTGCTTCAATGCAGTTCCTTTAGATTCCTTTACCTCTTCTTTTTGAAGTGTGGATGTTCACCCTACATCACTGTATGTTAGAGGTATTTAGATCATGTTTGTTATTTTTTATTTAGGCTCCCAGCTAAGAACTTGCCTCGAGTCCTTAGAAGACCCAGTCACCTTTCAAGAGCTCTACTTCTGAACATACAAGACTTTGGGGGGCTGTTTCAGATTTAAATCATAACATTCCACCCCTCATGTCTACCTCATTATACAAAATGCATTTAGTTTATCTCTACGAGTTACCAAAGTTTTAACTGTTTCAGTGTTCTGAAAAGTCCAAGCCACAAGTCTCTTCTGAGACTCAAGGCAAGTTCTTAGCTGGGAATCCAGATTTTTCCTGCCATTCTTTTTCCCCCTTTTCCCTCCTCCTCTCCCCCTCCCCTCGCTTCTGCTCCTCTTCTGATTTGAACGTGGTCTTCCTATTTCTCAGTATCTATCCTTTGTCTTACTCTTTATTTTCCCTTTTGGTTTCTCACACAAGAGAAACAGTGCAATATTTAAAGTCATAAGTCTGATGTTTTTCACTTAAAAGTTTAGTCTCAGGGTACATCCCCTCTTTACCTAAGAACGACTTTAGTTTTTCTTTCTTTTTGACAGAGTAGAATCCTTTGTATATAAGTATCACATTTTCTTTATTGGTTGATATTTGGGTGTGCATATGGACTGTTTCCAAGATTTAGCTATTATAAACTGTGCCTCTATAAACGTGGGCATGCATATATCACCACGATACAAGGCTTTTTAACTCTTTGGGGAACAAAGAAGGGAATAGCTGGGTCAAATGGAAGCTATGGTTTTAGATTTTGAGGAATCTCCATACTGGTTTCCATAGTGGTTGTACCGGTCTACACTTCCACCAGGAAAGGCTTTCTTTTTCTAAACAAAGCTTATGTAATTAGAGGGTGGGAGGACAGGGAAATGCGAGAAAAATGCGAATCAAGATGTGTCATGTACTGGTACAAACCTTCAATATTGAATGTGATCATAATGTATATATAAATTGTACCAATAAAATCAATTTTTTAAAAAGAAGTATTCCTAAAAAAAGAAAATAAAATAAATAAAGGATTCCTTTTCCCTCACAGCCTCACCAAAATTTGTTATTGATTGGTTTCTGGATAGCCATCCTTTCTGGAGTGAAATGGTATCTCAGTGTTGCTTTATCACACATTTCTCAAGTGACCAGTGATGTCAAACATTTTTACATATATTGATTTGGTATTTGTACTTGTTAGGCTGAGAAATATCTATTCATTTTAGATGCCTGTTTTTGGATTGAGTATTTAAATTTGTAGAGGTGACATTTTTTGAGTCCTTTATATATTCCATACATTAGTCCTTTGTCAAAAAGTAACTGGTAAAAAAAGTTTTCCCATTCTGCGGGTTGTCTCTGCACTGTCGGTGGTTTCTCCTGCTATGCAGTGAATTGTATGATTTAAAGGGTGTCGCTTACGGTGTCATAACTTATATCTCAGTTTTTTAGTTTCAGTCACCTCTTTAGTGAGGCCTACCCAGACTGCACATAGAGGACCAATCCCATCTGGGTTCTGCTCAGGACTCCGTTCCGTGGGATTGTCTTGGCCATTTACCTCACTACTTTCATTTCCCCCATTTGGTTTGCTGAAAGCTGCTCTGTCCTAATCCCCAGAACCCTTTACAATAAAGGCCTCTGCAAGTGTGATTTTGAGTTGAATGAGTACCCTGACTACCCGGGTGGGGCAGAGGTAATGACAGGGCCCTTGTGATGAACCGGCAGGAGGGCAGTGGGTGACTACGCAAGCACAGTGGAGAGTGCTAACACCCACCGGGGCCTCCAGCCAGCCCTACATCAGAATCTCATATTTCGCTCTCAAAAGAGCTGTCTCAGAAACCCGCACAAAACGGCCCTGAAGACGCCTTCCCTAAGGAGCACAACCATTGCTACCCCACGGCCCTGACTCCAGACCTTAGTGCAAGAATACCACCTCGACAAACTCCAGAGAAGACCAAGACCGTCTGGCCCTGTCCCAGCCTCTTCAGCTTTTTTTGCCCTGTTCTTTGATGTATAGGTTTGTGGTCCCGTAGAAGGGACCTTAACTTTCCCCAGGTCTGTACTAAGGAAGCCCCTTCCTTGTCCTGGCCTCTACCACTGCTATCCTGTTTCCATACCCGGACCTCCCTCTGTCTCACTGGTGTTTCTTCCCTCTTCTTTCTCCTCCTCCTTCTATTCCTCTCCTCTCCTCTCTCTCTCTCTCTCTCTTTCTCTCATAAATCTTCCTTAATCTTATCTTGGTAAGTTCTTCAGCTTTCCACATCGCTAGCCTCTTCAGTGCTGTCCTGGATGGCAGACAGATGCAGAGTACAGACGCTGAACTGTTGCCCTTGGGAAGATGGACGGGGAACCCCATACAACGTGGCAGCCTCTAGATTCCAGAGTCCAGATGCTACAAAAGAGAGCAAGCAAATCCTCCTCTGCAGTGTCCAGAAGAAACTAGCTCCGCTGGGCCCTTGATTTCAGCCATTAAACATAGCAAAGAAAGAAAGAAAGAAAGAGAACTAACATGCTATACGTAAATAGCCTGGTTGTTTTCCACTCAGGCAGGCAGAAGAAACTAAGGCTCCTATGAGCTCGTGTAAAAGGCTGTGAGTGAATGCGCGCCCGAGCCTCACTCCAGTCAGGAAGTACATTTCCTGACAGCTCTCTCCACCACCTCAAGAAGAGAAAGCATTTAGAGTTGTCCGTTTTCTTCCACTCATCAGGTCTGAGACCTATGTGAGAGTTGTCCCCATTTCCACCAGCCACGGAGTATGTCTGATGTTCTTCTGCTGCACAGAACGCAAAGCAGAGAATCTTCGCAATGGAAGTAGGTGTGCATGTGGCATAAGTGCACCCAGTGACCGGAAGTGCTCATGTGATTGCTCATTGGGGCAAAGCTCCAATTGGAAGCAGAATCTGGGGATCAAACCAGCACTTGACCAGAAATATAGTGCTGAAGACCTGAGGACCACAAGATGGGCTGAGCTCTGACTACACTGGATATCAGAAAGAGAATGCCAAGCATTCAGCCCAAGAAAGGGTCAGAAAGCTAGAGAATCCGTGTAACGCCCTTAAACAACGACATTTGTACCCAGAGCCAACAGCAACCAAAAAAAATCAAACTCCAGATTTAACGTTGGTGGCAGGGTTACCTGGTGAGGTGAATTAAACTGCCATGAGACAGCTGGGTCACTAGGCGGAGACCAGATCCACAGAAAAGGGACATAGATGTGAGCTCGGCGAAAAGTGAGCGTGACCCTCACCCTAAACATCACCCCGGCCTAAGGAGACCAGACTTTCAATCCGTAGACTCTGTTGGTGAGGCAGCCTGGCGGAAGAGGTGGCGAGGGTGTTGTTTCTGGAGGATTTCCTCCTTCTGTTCTACGCAGGTGCTGAGAACTCCAGGACTGTCCACTCAGGACAACCCAGGCCACCCCACAGAGAGAGGACCACCGGCAGCAAGCCTTCCTGCAGGATAGGGCCAGGGCCCTGGCATGACGCTGGCCCCATAGATGTCTGCTGAGGACCTCACAGTGCCAAAAGCTGCTGTCCTGTTCTGGCTGCCACCTGACAGCCCTAATTAGAGTGTTTGTTAAGCAGGTCTTACAAATGTGAGTGTGTGTGCAGTTGGAAGTGTCTTTCCAAGGACCTGGGACATTTCTTTTGCAATGTGACTGTTGGGATGTGGCCTCAGTCTTCACCTTCTGCGGGAGAACAGAGCCCTAACCCACAGTTGGCACTAGCAGGCACAGCTGGACTGCGTGACAGGCACTAGGATCCCAACAATAAGAGATGTAGCTAACAGGGTAGAGAATGTCTGGGGACAGACGTGTATATGAATTTAAAGGCTACGAGTCATAACTGGCTGATGACAAGGCAAAGGCTACCAACAGTCAAGGGGAAAATATAAATACAAAAATAACATAAATCAAACATAACATAAATCCCACCGCAGGACTGAAGTGGAGAATTCAGTGAGGGAAGCTCAGCACAGGAACAGGATATGGCTTGGCCGCTCAGGTAGGCTGAGGCTGGGGCTGGTGGGGTAGAGGACGTGGAGCTCTCGGGAAAGCTGTCCAAATGGTGCTGGTCTCACAGAGGAGCCCCGGGGTGACTCCTCCCCAGCCAAGTTCTAAATTCTAATTCTACAGGAACCTTCTCCTGTGGCTCTGCAGCGCTCTCTACTGGCAAGGCCTAACGCTGCACTAGCTGCAAAGAACTTTGAGTCCCTGCCTAGAATATTTCACCTGTTTCCAGCATTCTGGTAACTGTCAGGCTGGGATGGCACCTCAAGGGGACCCAGTCCTTGTCCCCAGTCCCTCTGTCCTGTTCAGGAGGGCCCCTCCTCAAAGGCCCCCTTTCTGAGCACTGGCTTTTCCTGGCTCCACACGTAGTCGATGAGGCCGCACCAGCCTGAGCTCACAGGCTCCGCTGTCCAGGGATGGTGTGCAGGGCTCCCACGGAGGGTCTCCACCAAGATCCAGGGCCTGGAAGGACCTCTGTCCCTCGTGGGAACACAAAGGCCCTTGAGTCTCCTTTGACACAAGCCGGCGCCGCTGCTGAGCTCCCGGGAGGCTGACAGCGCCCGAGTGGTGCCCTCGCCTGAAGGTGCCACAGAGCGGGGTCGGTCCAGCCGGGCCAAAGGGCAGGGGACAGACGCCGGACTCCCTTCCGCACATCCTAGGCTCTGGGCGGCCTGCCCCGCCCCCAGCCTCCTCCACCCCATGTGATCCACAGAGCCGAGGGACATTGACTCGCTTTATTGAGAGCAGAGGATGGGCAGGTGTGGGCCTGGGCCCTGCTGTCTCCTGCCCTGGGACCTTCCAGGGGAGTCCTCTTGCCTACGCCATCTCTGCGGCTCTCGCTCTGCACACTAAGAGCCTTTGGGCAACTGACAGAGGTCTGCAGACCGAGAAAGAGACAAGGGGTCAGGGTGATGCTCACAGTCAGCACTTACCCAGGGCAGGGGTGCTGAGGGTCCAGCCAGCGGCTGGCACTGTAGAAAAGGGACAGCACGGAAAAGGCCCTTCTTGTTACCAGCGTGCAGAGGCTTGATGATTTCCTCCTTTTGCATCTCTTTGCTCCAGACAAACTCTTCAAAGAACTTCAGGGCCTCTGGGTCTTCGACTATCACTCGGCCTGCAGGCCGGATGGGACGCAAGTGGTGATGGAAGCCAAGGGCCCACGTCCTGTGAGCGTGGGCCCCGTGGGAGCCCCTGACTCCAGACTAGGTGCTCCCAGCTCCCCAGGATCCTCTGAGCACTGACAGAATGACACCCGAGGGTGGAGCAGCCCCTTACCAACCACCCGAGAAAGAGTCCAGCCAGGTTGGAGCCTTCAGGTAGGAAGCATTTTGTGTCCGGGTGGGACCGCAAGTCCCCTGAGCAGATAAGCCCTGGGTTACTCCCCCACTGAAGGCCACAGGAGAGGGACCTCACCAGCTGGGCCATGAGGGCAGAGAACGGGCACAGAACTGAAGGGAGCACCTGGGCTTAATGCCCCCAGGGATCCTAAGGGCCACCTGCAATGGCTCAGCCCCAAACCACCACCAAGTGCTCTGAGCAAGATCTCAGAATCCGCACCCTCGGCCTCTCTGGTGGTTATGCTCGTGTCACCCCCACATCTTGCCTGAGGAGCCCTGCACACAAGGACCCCAGCCCACATCGAGCCTGCCTGCGGAGTGTCCCCTCCCTGGATCACAGTGGCTCAGTCTGAGGGACATGAGAACTTCCATGTAAGAGAAGAGGAAGGAAGTGACTTGAGGACATCTGGGAGGGTCTGGGTGGCACTGAGGACCTCTGAGGGCCACACTTAGGATCTGAAGGTGGCAATGGATAGCCAGGGGGGCGTCTTCCAAGGCTCCCTGCGCCAGCCTGGAGCATGAGATCCAAGCTGTGGCTGGTCCAGTGATCTCCAAGAACTCACTGGCCCTCAGCCTCCCAGAGAGCTGAGGATATGTGCGACTGGGTGGGGTCAGCATGTGGGAGACAGAGGTGAGGGCCAGGGAATGCCAGGCAGGTGCCAACAGGCACCTGCTGGGCAAGACCCTCGGAGCAAAGCCCTGGAGAATTCTGGTGGAGATTAGAAAGTCCCAGGACGGTGGTGAGATTGGCAGGTTGGAGTGGGGCTGACAAGCTGAGGTCAAGGTCTCCACCTGGTCACCAGTGACTGTGGGCAGGGTACTCCCCGTGGGAGCATCCTGTGCCCATCAGGGCACTGAGCGGAACTCCCTCCACCCTTGATGTCAGGACCCCACCGCTCCCATCATGACAACAGCACATGTCTCCAGACATTGCCCCGTGTCCCAGGGTGGAGGTGTCCCAAACAGATCCCCACTGGAGCACATCCACACCAACAGCTGCCTCGGACAGAGGGAGGACCTGCGGGCCTGGTGAGTTGTGATTGGACATGGGCTGTGGGCATCAGGACTGATGCCCTGAGAGCCGAGGATGACGGAGGCCAGGGCCTTACACACTGTCGCCCCCTACAAACCCAGCAATCCCAGCGTGGCCCCTGGGCGGGACCCACAGGAAGCCTGAGTCCACACTCACTCCCACAGACTGGCAAAGAAAGCGCTGCAACTCACCCAGAAGCATTACGATCTGGTAGTACATGTAGTTCATGTAGCCACTGAAGTAGGCCAAGCAGAAATTTTTCCCTGGCAGGAAGTAGACGTAGATAGTGTGCTTCCACCCTGTGGGAGACACAGACCAGGTAGGCAACACTCTCTAGGGTGACGCAACTCCCAGGAACCCCACCTGCGTGCTTACGGGTTTGGTAGGTGCCAGGTTTGTCTCCTACATCCAGGTGCAGCTTGAACTGAATGCAGCCAATGGGCCTCCTGGAACACAGGACCCAAGCATGGCAGCCACTCCCGACACCCGCCCAGTCCTTCCCTGCTCCCACCCGAGGGGCCCAGCCGTCAGGTCACCCTGCACTTCTGCTGCTGCGTGACAATCTGCAGCCACTCGGGCTCTCAGCTCTGTAGCAGGGTCCTCAGGAGACTCGTGCTTGGGAACCCAGGACACTGGAGTCCCCAGGGGCCACGCACTGCCTGAAAGGGCCTTGCTGGGCCCTTCTATAGGTGTATAAGGCCCTTCAGAAAGCTGTGACTGGTCAGCTGTGGATCCCATCAAGAATGAAGCCGGCGTGAGACCCCACAGAGCCCAGCTTGGGTTCTCAGAAGCCAGCTGAACACCAACCGTGACCTGTTTAGTGCAATCAACAACAAGGACCTTCTGGTCAACCTCTCACTTCTCAGTGGGGGTGGGCGGGGTCAAAGCCAGGGCACTTGACCACTTAACTACAACCCTTTATATCTTTCATTTTGAAGCCGGGTCTTTTGAGTGGACCAAGCTGGCCTCAAAATTGAGATCCTTCTTCCTGAGCCTCCCAAGTACTTGGGTTACAGGCAGGCAGCGCCATGCCCAGCTAAGCCAAAGTCCCACTGCTTGCCTTCTGTGGACCATCTGCTCTCTGACCTCAGGACAGGTTGGTGTCCCATCTACTCAGGGCCATTTCCCACCACAGAGGCCAGGTCCTGCCCTGGATCTCCAGATGTTTCCCCAAATGCATTTCCCAGAAGAAAGAATTCTGTGGCTGGAGCTCACAGCCAGAGCCAGGGAGGCGCCTGACGTGCAGGGTACTCACATAACGTTGGTCCTGAACTCCAGCTTATTGCGTCTGTTTCTGACCAGCATGAAGGGGGGCACCGAGTGAGTCTTGGTCTCGTCAGGAATAGGCATGTCTCCCGCCCAGCGTATTACATACCAGGTTCCTTCCAGCTGGAAGAAGAAAGTGTGGCGAGCCGATCTAAGATGGCGTAAGGGGCGTAAGTCTCCGCCTCAGAGTAAAAAACAAGCTGCTTCGTTGACCCTATTTGAAAGAGTCTAGGCTGTGTTGGGGGCGTGCCGAACCAGGGTATATAAGGGAGCTAACGCGGAAATAAAGAGAAATTTTTAGGCTTGCACCTCCAGCAGTGTGTTGTGTTCTTCCTTGCGGGACAAGAGGGACATGACAGGAAAGCCATCTTTGAGCAGGACTGCAGGGGGAAGGGAGCCAGGACAGGGGACCAGGCTGGAGCTGAAGGCAGAGCAGGAGCAGGGCCCCAGTGCTGGTGGCATGGGGCCAAGACTGGGTTGCAGGTCCCGGTCACAGCACAGCCCCTGGCCGCCACTGGGAGGCTTAGACAGGCAGGCCAGGGCGGAGCCTTCCCAGAGCACATCTCCTCAAGAGGGGCCCTCTGTGGGCACTGAGGGAGAGGTGAGAGCCACCAAGGGCCAGACCAAATCTTTGAGGGGTGAGCCAGGCGGACAGGGCAGCAGAAACAGTGGACAGGGCTCAGGGAGTGACAGAGCGGGGTGGACAGCGCAACCGTGGAGCCCGAGTGGCCGATTGGACGGCCACAATCTTAACCACTGTGGTGTGAGTCACAGACAGGCCAGTCTGTGACTCCTTCCCGTGCCAGACCATGTGGGATGGATCTCATCAGGGTTTTCCCAGCACCGGACAGCACCTGTACCCCAGACGCTCAACTCTCACAGGGGCCTTGACCACAGGACCCCAAGCCAGCTTCAGCAGCAGCTGCTGGGATCCAAGCGCCCTTAACTACGTTTGTGTCTCATACCCAAGGCCTCAGGCACAGGGGTGGGTCTGGGATAATCTGCCTCAGTGTTCAGACCAGGGCTTTGCACTGTAAAAGGTAGAGACAGAAGCTGGGGGGCCCGCGGCCCAAGCACACGAGCAGGACCAGCAACTGATCAGCTCTGCGAGGGGCAAGGAGAACTGGGCATCACTGCAAGCAGGTGCTGGGGGAGCGTGAGTGAGCACGGGGACTGGACTTGTCACTAGGATGAGCCTGGGCCCTGGACACCGACCTTGACCTGTTTGGGACAAGTCAGTTTAGCTTCTAGGAAAAGGACATTAAAGATAAAAAGTTGCAACCCAGTAATCACAAGGTCTGGGGTGATATCTCAATCCCTCCAAGGTCTCTGAAATCTTGTGGTAAAACACACAGAACTTCTTAAAGTCAAAAAGTCTCGAACAGTCCATGGTTCTGTAAAATGGCCGTGGGTGAGTATTTCATTTTGGAAATGAAAACCTGAATGGGCCCATCTGGATAGATTAAAAAGTTTCTCTGGAGTCCACAGCGGACACAGCGAGGGAGCAGACACTTGTACTTCAGGGCTGCAACACCCAGCCCACCTGCAGCCTGGGGCGGCCTCCCCAAACCGCCGCTCAGTGCTCAGCCTCTGTACCCTTCCCAGACAGCAGCAAGACAGTGCTCTGTCCCTCAGGGACCCCCGTCCCCCTCTGAGCACACCAAGGGCACAACCCAGGGCACCTTACAGCATCTTCGGAGCTTGATAATCAGACCCACGCCCACCCAGCCGCCCAGGGGTGTCACCTCCTTAGAGTCAGCGGGTATCAGCAGAGGCGACACAGCTCCCGCTGCAGAGAACAGGCTCAGCCCTGCGGCCAGCAGGAGCAGCTGCATGGTCCCAGCTCGGCTCTGAGCTCCCAGCAGGCCTCCTGCTGCCCTTTTATGGCACCCTGCTGGCCCTGGCAGCGCTGCCCACCCTCCCCTGCAGGAAGCCTCCCCTCCCCTGCAGGGCGGCTGCCTTGTTTTGTTTGGACCTTGTGAATGGACACAGGTAATCTACGCCATCAGCCACTGTGACCCTCCTTGGACACACTCCGAGGAAGCCTTGTCCCAGGGAGGTGGCATCAGAGTGGGAGTGGGGAGTGTCACCTCTGGGATCTGCAGCCAGGAAGACCACAAGGGCTCCCCGGGCTGGAAGGCGCCCACCTTTCCCCTGCAGCACCTCGCTCCGTGCCAAGCCCTCTCCGGCTATCCACGCTTTCCCTGCCCCATCAGCTGTCACCTTGTTCAGCCCCCAGAGTCCTCAGGGCACCTCTTCCTAGAGCTGCCCCTCCCCCCGCCAGGTTCCATGGAAGCTGAGGGCACAGAGCGCAGATGTCAGACACACTCGGGTCCCACCCTCCCTCAGCTCCCTGACCTGGTGTCACAGGGCAGTGGGGCCATCTTGCTCCTGTGTCTGTGTGCATGTGGATATGCATGTTGCTGTGTGCCTACATATGTGTGTGCCCCGTGTCTGTGTGTGCATGTGAATGTGTTGTTTGTGTGTTGTGTGTCCATGTGTACAGATCTCTGTGTGTAACTGAAACTTGGCCTAGATTCCACTGTGGGCTGCCTCTGAGTCGGCGGCACTTCATTCTTGGTCCTTCCCTTTTCGCAATTGTCCCAACGCTACACCTGTGCAGTAGCGACGGCAGCTCCTGCCCTTTGGCTTCACAGGTAATACAGGTGTTCCTGAGCATGCGCACTTACGTCTTCCCTGGAGGCAGACGGCAGATGATCCCAGAGAGACTGGGCAGGCCCCGGGGCACAGTGACACACCCAGGATCACGTACCTATAAGAAGGAGGGGCCAGGACATCTGTCCTAGGATGGCGGAGAGGGGAGAACTGGTGTCACCTTGTCCAGTTATGTGCATGGCATGGGGGTGTCGGCCAGCCACTCCGGGGCCTGTGGGGAGGAAGAGGCTTAGGTGCTAGACCCCAGGAGGTGGCGGCATTTCCTCCATAATGGGACAAACAGAACTTGGGACCACAGTGGCTGACACCCCCTCACACGGCAGCCCCAGCCAGCTCACCTGTCTGAGCCCTGGGAGCGAGCAGGATGTCCTCTGCTCTCCAGACTTGCCAACAAGTCAGGCTCAGTCCCCAGGAGAGCACAGCGGGGCTCCAGCCGCGTCTGGAGACACTGGGTCAGCTGTCACCACAAACTGGTCACCATCCCAGTGGGACCCGGGAGCAGTCCTCACTCTGACTCTCCCCCTCACAGAGCCCGTGTGGAAGGCGGCCCAGGCTCCCAGAGTGTCTCAGTAGGAGCGGGTCGAGTTCATCCCTGGCCCAATGGAGCACCTACTGTGTCCAGGGACGTTTCTGGGCACTCAGATACAAGTCACAGAGCTGCAGACAGACCTCCCGGCTTTCCTAGCCTGCGTTCCCATCAAGCCTGCTTGGCCTGGCACCTCCCCGAAGGTGGGGCAGGGGAGCAGACACCGGAAGTGATGTCCTCCAGGCTCCTTGAGGTCTGGCTTCTTCCCTCCTGGCTGTGAGAGGGTTGAGTACAGAAGCAAGAGTGCGCAGGTCAGGAGGTGGGGGATGCTATCTCCAGAGCAAGGACACCCGGGGACAGGGGCTGGTAGGGTCCTAAGCCCCGGGTCCCACTCTTCTTGTGACACGACAGGTCTGGGGCTTTTCCTACAGGAAGAGGAAGGTACGAGGCCATGGTCACCCCGGGGAACCTGCAGTGCAGAGGAGAGGCCAGGGCCGTGCCGGCCGCTGTGCAGGCCGGTCCCTAGGACGGCCCATCCCAGCCCGGTGTGCTGACCCCGTCCTCTAGCGGAGCCGGACAGGAAGTGTGGTGACACCCTGCCACAGAGGCGCCTCACACCACTGCCTGTACGTGGGGCAGTCCACCCTGAGGGCCCGTGGAGGCCTGGGAGAGCAGATGCCTCACCTCCAGCTCTGCGGCCCAGTCACCTGTGCCAGGTCCCTCTGCTGCATCCTGGGCCCCAGGGCGCACGGTCACGCTGACGGTATTTGTCAGTTCCAGGACCTGGCCAGCCGACTAGCTGACAATGCGGGTGCTCCTCGACACATCCTGCTCAGACGTGGCCCCCATGGGCTCAAACTACTGAGCTGGCAGGAGGACCCGGGCCCAGGGTGGCTGAGCGATGGCAGAGGAGGCCTAGGAGGAGGCCCTGGGGACATGGGAGGAGGGGCTATTGCTGGGACCCACTGGGACGAGGCACCAGAGGCTGGTGTTTGGCTAGGAGCAAGGACCAGCAGGGACCCACACCAGGTGGATCCCTGGGAAGATGTCATTTTGGGTTGAGGCTGGGTTTTCTCCGGCCAGAAGGGATCCTCTCTGGGGTGGGAAGGGCTCTGAGTGATTTTAAGGATCTTTTCTCCTCTTGTAACTCCAGCGCCACCTGGAGGTTCAAAGCGACCTCCTACCCTGGGACCTCTTTGCCTTCCTCGGACCTGAGGCTGCACACTTTCCAGTGTGTGCGTGTGTGTGTGTGTGTGTGTGTGTGTGTGTGTGTGTGTGTGGCAGCCCTTTTATTTTGGGATGAGCCTTTCTATTTTGCGTTCTTTCATTTCTTCCGTGTTTGGTGTATTGTGTTAAGTACTGTCTTGAATAAAATTTAATTATCGGTTCATTTAAATCTCACAACTAAGGGACTAGAAACCCACTCACCGGGCTTGCCAGGGTCAGTGTCCCAGGCCTGTCCAGTGCAGCCTGGAGCCCCACGCGGAGCACAGGGGCCTGTGGGAAGACGTGCAGAGGGACGAGCTGGTTTGAACGGAATTTCTAGTTTTAGTTGTTTGAGGAATCTCCACACTAACTTCCAGGTTTTCTTATTTCATGTGGACAAACCAAATTATTTTTATTCGCCTACCTTGCATGTTTCTAGTACATGTAAAAACCAATTTTAACATTTTTGCACATCATCTTTGGAGTCCATGTAGAAATCATGTAGGTTCACAAACTTCAACGGTATGCTGTCATTTTCCCCAAATCCCTATTTAATTTAAGCATGTAATTTTGAGAAGTACAGTTAGTACTGGGGATATGGGTATAGATATTAAGTATCTAATGCTGAGAAGTAGAGTTAGTCTCAGGTTCACATTCACCTAGGTGCTCACTACAAAAGAAAATTGCCACTCATCCTAACCCTGGGCTTTTCCCGGGGCTGGCACTACTGGCCCACACCAATACTGGGACATCAGGCTCCTCCCCCGCCGGCTGCCAGGGTTCGTGCTCCAGATGCTTCATCCTCTCCTCTATGTTGTCTCCTGTTCTTCTGATTGCTTTTTTAAAAAATTTTGGTGAAACAAGGCCTCACTATGTAGCCCATGCTGGGCTTGAACTCCTGGCGATCCGCCTGCCTCCGCCTCCCAAGTGCTGAGAGTCCAGGTGTGCACCATGCCACCCTGCTAGGTTGTCTTGTATCTTTGTGTCCTTGGCATCCCTGCTGGCCCTTTCTTGATTCCTGAAGCTCTTCTCTTCTCCCTGCTAAGTAGCTGTTTTCTGAGTGACTCAATTCCAGGTCCCAGAGCAGTTGTGATTTTTTTTCTGCTGACTTCTACCTATTCCACTACATTGTGGTCCCCAAACCAACCCGTTTTATGTTTTATTTTAAGACAAATTTCGGCTAAGTTGGTAAGTTTGCCTGAGCTGGGCTCAAACTTGTGACTCTCCCATCTCCATTTCCAGGGTCCTGGGGTTGCAGGCATATGCCACTGCATGGGAGAGAGCCTCTCTACATAAATGTTTAATGCTGTGACTACTTTCTTAAAGGATTACTGAGCATTTCCACAGGGTTGAGGGAGGATTGTCAGGACAAACCCAAGCTTAGTAGAATTTTACACATGTGAAGTCACCACATACACGACACTGACCAGCAAAGTGCCGGGGGTCAGCACTGTCCTGCTGACTGGCCCTGCCCCCCATCCTCCTGGGAGCCCCAGTCCCTGTCCACCTCCAGACCGGAGTCAGCCGGCTTCCCCACCCCAGGGCCCCAGGGCAGCTCAGTGTGGCTGTGGGGCGGGGCACCCCTGTCCTCGGTTGTGCTGAGAACTGGCTTGTGGCACCAACAGCACTTGTCCAGGCAGTGGAGGCAGGTGTCGACACTGAGGACACTGGACGTCATAGGACCCAGGACTGAGTCAAGGCCCATGTCCAGGGCTGGAGCTGGGACCGAGTCGGAGTTGGGTCCGTGCCGGAGACAGACTTTTGGAGGAGACTGAGGAGGGCGAGTCCCTCCCTGCCCCACGGAGAGAACAGAGTGGGCGGAGGCTCTTGGCAGGGTGGCAGCGGGGTCTTGTCAGCAGGAACAAGAGCTATCCAAGTCCCTGCAGGGGACTGTTTGAGTTATCAGAGTCCCTCTGCAAGGGACGTGGGATGAGCATTCTAATTTCACTGATAAGGAAATGGAGGCTTTGACGTACCCTCCCTGTGCCCTATAGACAATCTTAGCAGAGCCAAGATTTGAACCCAGAACCCATAAGACTCTGTGAGGCTGCGTAACATGCAAGCTGCCCTCAGATGACAGAGACAGGGGCTCTGAGCTCTGTAGTTCCAGGAACCTTTGTTCCTGGGCCCAGGGAGAAGACATCTTGCCCACAGATAGAATAGTCCTACAGCTGGGACAGCCTAGTGCCCAGCCCCATGCCCTGCCCAGTGGCTCTGTCTCCAGAGTCTGCAAGGGACCTGGGCCAGGAGGATACAGCACCAGAGACAGACACCTGCCCTTGGATCCAGGGAGGCCTCTTTGCAGGGCTGCGTTAGGAAGGACCCAGGCCCCGCACTCAGCTGGGGGCCCGGCCCTCCCTGCTCATCCTTTCTCCCTCGTATCACTCTGAGCCTCGAGTTTCCCACCTGTTCACTGAGGAGCACCCAGGCTGGCAAGAAAGGGTGTTGTGCTAACCCCTGAGAAGTGACGTGGAATCCCGTACACACTGCGTGGTAGAAGCAGCGAAGAATAAAATAGGTGTTTTATGAGTAATCCTGACATGATTGCTATGATCAGTTATAGCATTCCAGCAAAAGCCCTCTCAGACCTCCTTAGTTTCCTAAGGGCTCTCTAACCCTGATCTTTAAGTCAGTCTCCTCAGAAACCTCCATCATGCGACCTTTGCCCATTGTCTTCTCCGTGACTGTCACGCGGCCTGGCCTGGCCTGGCGTCCCTGGCTGGTGGCCTTCCCTGTCCCTCTGGCAGACGGCCCTCGTCGGTCCTTCAGTGCCACGCACCACTTCCCACACAGCGCGCATGTCTGTCTGGCACTCGTTTGCATCTTGGCTCTGCATCTCTCCCCACGCCCACACGCCAGGTCTCTTCATGACGTCATGGGGGTGGCCTTTCGTCCCTGCTTTACACAGGACCCTCAAGTATAGAAGCTCAGAGACCTGGGGACATCACTCAGGTAATGCGGAGCCTTGACAGATCTAGGTCCCTAAAACCAGGTAAAGACTCATGGGACCTGGGCACCAGATGGGGCTCTGAGAAGGAGAAGCGGGAGCAGAAGAGTGGGGAGGGCCCTGGGCCCGCAGTTCCTGAGGCAGACGCTGGTTCGGCCCCTCTAGAATCCTCATCCCACTTGGATGAGCTCTACCCTTGCGGGTGGAGGCTCATCGCAGGGCCCTGCCCGTTACACTCAGGGTGCCGCTGCTGGCTTGCAGGCTAGGGTGCAGTGACAGTACCTGCCACAGCCTGCAGAGAGGAGGGATAGGGGCACCCCAGGGGCCCTTCGATGTCTGTGGGTGACGGCCTCCCAGGTTCAGGTGGGCCCAAGGAGGAGCCAAGGAGGCGTGTGTTGATTGTTAGTGGTGTGTTCCCTCCAGGTCTCCCAGATCCATGAACAGCACCCTTTGCATAGCCTCACTTGACACCCTGTCTTCTGAAAGCAGCAGGCTCCATCTGCTTAGCCCTGTGGCTTGCAGCTTATTCTGTATGTCTAGGACTGCACCCCGCCTGCCCCCCAACACACACACTGGGGTCCTCCAGACATAAACAAAGACCTGAAAGCACAATCCCGGAGACATCTCCAAAGCTGCTGAGCTAGGGAGTGGTAAGGCTGTGGCTCCCACTCACCCCTCTGTCCTGGGACACAGGGCCTGGAGGACACCTGGAACCCCAGCATAGCCAGGGGTGCCCGCCCCTCTTCTGCCAAGAGGAGAAGCCACCTGGCACCTGGGAGGTAGCCCTAGAGCCTGGCCAACACAGGCCAGCTGGCTGAGTGGAGTCACAGCCTGGCACAGCCACCCTGGGGACATGGGTGATGTCATCTGCCAGCTGTCATTAGTGTGCTCCAGGGACTTGAGGGGTTTTATGGTTCGTGTCTAGATGTCCCTCCAAAGCCTCCTGTTTTTATAGCCAGGTCTTTTCAGAGGTGGCTGGATCTAGGGTGTGTGATCCTAGGATTAAGAGTGTGTAATGCCTAAATGGGTTTAGCATATTTCTGCATAATGGAAGCTCTGCCCCTAGGTCTGGTGGCACCAAGCAATAGGCTTGTAGCCTGGACGTACATAAAGGGACAGTGGGAAGGCAGGTTTAATGCTGCTCCTGCTGCTGCTTCCTGCTTGATGTTTGCTGCTCTGCCATGAGCCGTTTCTCATCTGAGATGCCCCTCCACTGTGCCACCCGGCTTGGAGCCAGCTGGCTATGCACTGAGCCCACTGTACACAGTGAGCTGCAGTGACCCTCACTTTCTTAACTTGTGGGCATTGGGTATGGCACCTCAGTGATGAGCAAAGTGACAGAGCCAAGGGGCAATCATAGCTCCTCTGTGCAGGGGTTTCTGTGGCCCAACTTGCTCACCCTCGCAGAGTGGGACTGGAGACGCCACGAGAGGAGGTCAGATTTCATCATGCTGTCTCCCTGCTGAGCTGCTTCTCTGTGCAGCCCCAGGATCTGGGTCCAACGCAGGTCCTCTCCCCGGTGTCCAGGGCTCAAGGTCCCAGCCCTCCTGCCGCACACAGCAGCAGGCTCTCTCTGCTCCAGAGCCCGAGGCACGTGCACCTTGCCTGCTTCCCAGCCAGCCCGCAGCTGTGGAAGCCCTGGATCCTGCTGGGTCCCGGGGAGGGCGAAGGCAGGCCAGGGGCTGAACCTGCGCAGCCCCCTGAATGGCCAGCCCAAAGAGAAACAGGATCGGAGCGTCCAGAGGGGTAGGGCTGCCCTACAGCCCCCGAAGTTTGTCTTTCTTAAAGCCTTCTTTTGGGGCGAGACTGTAGTGTTCTAATGATGCTTGTCACGGGTGCCCAGGGAGTAGAATACAGACCAGAGCTGTCTGAGGTGCAGCTGGGGTGAAACCTGGGCTGCTGGACTTCGTAAGTGTCCCAGGGACCCTGTCCCACCATACCCAAGAGCCACAGCCCAACTGGTGCTGAAGAATCCATGGCCTCCATTCACGGCTGGGAAACAGGCTTGCTGGAAATGAGCCCCCAGACTCAAATTTTCAGTTTAGACAGAAAAGCACATTAAGACATTAAGGTGGGCAAGGCAGAAGGGTACAAACATGAGGCAGCGGCACAGAGGACAAAGGAAGGTTGCCCCTTTTAACTGTAAGGCAGGCACATAGTCACGATACCTTGGAGCTAAGGATATTAAAGGGAATGGAGTGGATAGTGAATAGATGGCCAGGTTGTTTAAACCCAAAATGGAGTTTCACTGGTCTTGTGCTTTCACGGAAAAGACAAAGCCTGTCTCTCATAGGTTGCACCCAACATTCCTCAGCAAGTCAGGCTTTTATAACCCTAAGCACAGGGATGGAACTCAGGATCTGTCATTGCTGCCCACATTCAAGGGGAAAAAGTCAAGCTGGTCTCAGCTGAGATTTGCAGAGGTGTCTGCTTGTCACCCAGGAAGACATGAGCTTTTGCTCCACACAGGAATTTCTCCCAAGGAAAGCAAGCAAGGTCCTCATGGTGAGCTCCACGGCCGTTGGTATAAGTCTGGGGTTGCAGAAGGAATCGAGGTCCTCAGACATGAGTTTCAAGAGAACCAGCAGGGAAATAGGCTCGTGGGACTGAAGCCCAGCTGGCGTCCGGCATCCTTTTTATTAGGCGGCGCGTACAGCAGTGCAAAGGATGCGAAGAGTAACAAAGAGCTGACCGTGAGCAGTGGCCGGGACAAGCCACGTAGGCTTCCTCGCCCTGAACTGGTCTGCTTGTGGAAGCTCGAAGCTCGAGTGCAAGATTCAGTAGCATAAGACTCCCTGGAGCGCCAGAGACATCTTGTGACTGTGATAAGGAAACTATTTACTCAGAGCTCTGCAAAATCACTCCCAGGAAACTGGCCAAAGGTCACATCCTTCCCTACAACGGCCCACCTCCCCACCGCCATGGCCCCTGTGCCCAGCTCCACGGCTGGGAAGCAGCATGTTCTTCCTCTCTCTGCAGATGAAAGGCCTGGGCAGGCCTCTGCCACCCCCGCTCATCCACAGGCGCCCGGACTTACCTATGAGATCTCAGGGTCTCCGTGTGTGGGAAAGCCGCAGGTGGGTCACAGCCCGGAACCAAGTGTACAAGGTCAGGGGGAGCCTGAGAACTCCACCTGTGCGAGGGGCCCCAGCCCAGCTCTACCACTGTCTTGAAGGCTGCTCGTCACCAGCTCCCTTAAGGACACAGCCCAGGGCCCTTTGAGACAGTAAGTGGTCACCATGGCCGGGGAAGAGTGCGGGGAACGGAGTAAGCCCTGGCTGCAGTGAACTTCTCCTGTGGAGCTTGGCAAGTTGCTTCTCTGCTCTTGTGGTTTTTCAACAAGTGTGATGAAACTGATAAAACCACAAGATAATGCAACTGTTAGCAAGAAAACAATCTCAACAAACTCTCTAGCTCCACTTGCTCTTAGTGGACTTAAAAGTCCACGAACTTTGGCAGTCACACACCCGAGTGATACAGCCTACGTTTCCCAACAGTGTGGCTGGAGATTTGCGTCTGGCCCATAGGTTGCAGGGTAACAGTGGCCCACGTTACGGCCCTTCTTTACAAAAACACTCACTCTTCACCTGGCCCACAGGTGCCTGATGGGTGAGCAGAATGAGAAGAAAAGACTTGACACCTCTGTCCTCACCGTGTATGTCTCTCCTTGGGGTGAGATTCCACCTGGCTCACATGCAGACCTCCAGCTGCCCGTCTGGGCCCGTGGTAGCTTTCTCCTCACCCCTACACCCTTGTGCTTTATCCAACAGCTGCAACAGCTTGACACCTGACCTTCTGCCTCACTAAGGCCAGACAATCGGATGCAGAAGCTGAGGAATTTTGTGCAGGATGCTGGGAGAGGTTGACTATGACCATCTCACAGATGGAGATATCTTTTGCAACCACAGCCTTTACTCACCCCACGGCTGGATGCAAAAGAGACACAGGGAGGAGGAGCGATGGCCCACAGCCCCCTTCAATGGCACTTCCCCGGTGACAGGAAGAGCTTCCCATAGGTCCCTCCCCCCATATTTCCACCACCTCCCAATGGTGTCGTGCCAGGGAGCATGCTTTTAACAGAAGGGCTTCTCCAAGCCATGGTGCCACAGACCCACATTCCTCCTCTGCTGCCTCTGAGCCACTGGACTTGAATCTGTGCATGACTTGCCATCTGGTAATTTCTCCCAGCTGAGCCGGAGTCACACTAAGGCCCGCCCCCCACAGCCAGTCCTTGTGGGCCAGCTCCCTCTGATGGGTCCCTGTGCATTCACTGCTCTACTCCCAAGTCCCCAGATCAGAGCCTGGCACACAGAGGGTATCTCACGCTTATTGAAGAATGGATAAAGGAGTCGGAGCGAGCCCACACCCTGATCACTGCCCCTGGTAGATAATGAAGAAGTCTTGGGTTTGTTGGTTCACTGTTCGTGTTGCCTGCACCGGGCCTGTGTGCTGCCCCACGTGTGCAGGCTCCTGGGACACCGTGCTGCTTCTTCCTGCCCGGCAACTCCCAGCCCAGCAGGTGGGACAGCACTGTACAATGGTGGGAATAGGGCCCCAGACCCGACCTCAGCATTGGCTCCTCGAAGATAATTAACACTGAATAAGAGGTTTGTAAAAGGTGCACACACGTCCATGTGCACACACACACATGCACACACATGCAGAGAGACAGGAGAGAAGTGGTAAATGAGCCTGGAACTCCCCGGCTCCTTATCCTGTGCTTGGCTGACTTTGGTCTCTTTGGTCCTCCTGCTGGTTCCTTTGCACACTGGGGTCTCTGCCAAGTCCTGGGTTCGGCCAGTTCTGCAGATGTCCACATGCACCTCCTGCCCCACGGGTGTCCGCGTGCACCTCCTGCCCGGGTTCTCTCCATGGTGACTGTTCTAGCGTCATGGCACAGGGCTTCTTCCATTGCCCCTCACGCACCAGCCCCTGCCAGCCAGCACAGCACAGGCAGTGTCCTCCTCTGGACACAGAGCGAGAGTGCTCTTGGGACCAGGCAAAGACAAGATCAGTCAGAAGCGGCGTGTCTGGTGCGTGCTGTCTGACACTGCTTTAAGAACAGTTGCCAAGTCCAGGTATTGCCACACAAGAGCTCTGTCTGCAGATAAAAAATGAAAGCACTGGCCACTTGGCTGGCACTTGCCAGCTGCTGAGCCTGACACCTGCAGACTGAGAACGCAGCTCCTGCTCTGCAGGAACCTGTGGTCCTCCAGGGAGACTGGAGCACAGGTGGCCGTGTCTCTGAGGCACCTGGGAGCTCTGCCCAAGTGCCAGGAAATCTCATTTGTGACTCCAAGGAGCACTGCCACCTGAGTAAACCCTGCCTCGCGCAGTGCGCTGTTGTTGTGTTCATCTTGGTGCCCGCTGTTTTTCTGGCTGGCTTCGCCTGCTGCTCTCTCTGCACCCTGAGGGTCTCTCCTGTCTCTGAACTCTTCTCCACGCGCCTGCCAGCGGCCCCTGCACCTTTCAGTTTGGCAGACCCCTGGTGAGATATCAGCGGGTCCCGTCTGTGCCCGTGGGTGGTAGCAGTCAGTAGGAGCAGCCCTACCTGGACCTGCAGCAGGAGGAACACAAGGCCAACCCAGACTGAGGAGGAATGGAGGCTTGGCGGGCTCTAGGAGTGATTTGCTTGTGGGCTCGTGGCCAAGAGAGGAATCAGAAGGAAAATGAACCCTAAATCCTGAGATGGCATGGGGTTCACTGGTTTTCCATTCCGTGGCTGTGTGGAAGCTCTTCCAAATGTAGCGAGGGTCCTCGCCCGCTCTCTGTCGGGCTGGATGTCATTCACACCAGGCAGAGTCCCGAGGTGTGCCACTTGGTCTTAGTCTTCCTGGGTTGGGGCAGCAGAGTTATGGGGCTGCGGTGGAAAGTGGAGGTAAGGTCTTGGAGAATGCTGTTCCAGGCTCAGGTGGGGGAAACTGAGGCCACAGGGAAACAGAGAGGGAGTGTGCTTCCTAGAGATGCCAAGGGCACTGGCGCCTGACCCAGGACCCTGGCCCTGGGTCCTCTGCCCTTGCAGCTGAGCTGCCCGAAGACCCACACTGGCCTGGGTGGATAGTGCTAAACAGTCAGCCGTCTGGCCTGGCGTTCTCACTCACAGCCTCCAGCCAAGCAGAAGCTGAGCCAGGGTGACTTGCCCAAGGTTGCCAAGCGCTGACGCTCCTTCCCATGACCCCACCCCACTCCACACAAACCCAGGCCTCCTGAGGAGGGCAGGACCGCCACCTCTCCCCAAGGGGAACTGGGCCACGCCTCCTCACTCAGGCTCCTGGGACGACCACTATGTTTCTGGCAGCAAAGTACCGGGCTTGGTTCCTGTTGTTCTTGCTAGGAAGTGTCCTGGGAATCCCGCAGTGCTGGTGGGGGTGGAGGCCCTGCTGACTTGGCCGGTGGGTGGAGGAGCAAGAAGCCCTCAGCAGAGCCTGGGTCCTCCCTGCCTACAAGGGCAGGTCCAGATTGGCAGGGTGGCAGGCTGCGTTCCCAGTGCTGGAGCCAGAATTGTTTCACAGGTGCCAGGGAACTCCAAGAGGCAGGCTTGGGTCTGACAGCCCCTGACGACTCACAGGTCAGCCCAAAGCTTCTCTGCTGAGGCCTGGCTCCGAAGCAGCTCCAAGCAATGCCGCGCTGCCAGAGACTGGGCCTGGGCCTGGGACTGTGCCTGCTGGCGAGCACAGGCCTCTGGGCCCTGTGGTGAGTACTCCCGGAGCCTCCTCCTACCCATCCCACACTCCTCCCTGCCCTGCTGCCCACCCCCAAACCTTGAGTCCCGCACCTACAGATTTCCAGCTCCCATCACACCCTCCCGCTCACCTGCCCCAGCCCAGCCCTTGACCGCAGTCAGGGCTTCTCAATTCCGCTTTGCACTGGCCTCTTGGCCTTCGATTTGCAGTTTCCTCTGCCTAGATGATCCTCCCATCCACGATCCTGAATTTACTCCCTGTGCCCCTCTGGGAGGCTCTTGGAGCTGTGCCTCACCTACTGTGTATGGTGGGGCCTGGTGTCTGGATCACGCGTGTCCCAGCGTGCATGGCTGAGTGGGCGAATAGATCACGCCCTGCCAGGCCCTGTGCCATATGCAGGGAACTGCAGGAGGCTGGGTTCTCTGAGGCACCCCCCAACTGCAGCATTTAGGGCGTTCACCCCAGTAACTAACACACATTTGAGAGTGTCAGCCCTGGAGCACAGCAGAATTCACAAGTGTGTTTCCTCCCCAGGGCGTGTGTAGAAAGCTGGCTGCCGGTCTCCTATGTCCCCTACTACCTCCCCTGTCCAGAGATCTTGTAAGTCCGGGGCCAAGTGGATGGGGCCCTGCGGGGTGCACACATCTCGGTCACACTGTCGACAGACCCCCAGATCCAAAGCTCTGGCTCTGATAAATCTGGGTGTGTTGAGGCAGTTTATTGCCCTGTTGGTCTCGGAGCGTCCTTGCAGCCTTGACACGGTTGGGCCTGGGACCCGAGGCACAGCTCTGTGTCCCCCCTCTTGTGCCTGTAGGGGGAGGGTAGAGGGGCTCCTCCAGGGCACTGGGAATGTGGAGCCCCAGGATGCCTGGCATGGCCCTGGCGTGGCCTGGTGTGACCCTAGCACGGCCCTGGCGTACCGCAGGTGGCCAGTAAGCAGCGTTTTATCAGGTGTGGGCTTTTGGCTTCTATTTTGTGTTCTGTGTGTATGAAGGGAACAAACCAACATTTGACAGAAGCCCTGTTCGATAAACAAAAATGTGACTGACAGCTGGGAGTGAAGACATGGGCAGGGCCAGCCTCAAAGGTACACGGCAGTTCGGCCACATTTCTGTGGTGGGTGGAGGAGAGTGGAATGTCTGCGTTGCTCTCAGACTATTAACAAGTTGTGTTTCATTTTTATAAACAATTCAGTACCTAAATCCATTTTCAGTCGTAATAACATGAAAAGACCGGGTGTCTTATTAAGAACAACTTGAATTTGACCCACAATTCTGGCCCAGGGTCAGGGGCTGCACCCAAGGATGGCTTTCGAGCTGGCAGGGCCCAGAGCGGGACAGGGCATCCCACGGCGAGAGATGGCGGCGCGTGTGCGCATCTGCGTTCTGGCTTCTTCCTCCTCTAACGGAGCCACCAAGATCTGGTCACAGAAGCTCCTTCCTCCCAGGCGACCCCGAAGGCCTCCCTAGCACCATCCTCAACAGGCAGCCCCACCTGTGATCTCTGCACTTGGGCTCCTTCTCCACCTTCTCACCACCTCACAGTGGGATTTCACTGCAGGCTGAGTTTTAGGAGGGAGCCAGCCACATTCAGACCGCGGCAGGGAGGAGGCTGGACAACAGAAAGGGAACCTCTCTCGGCTCTCCCCGTGCATGTGGCACCGTTGTCGCTGGTCTGCTGTGTTTCTGACTGAGCCAGTTCTGTGAAACCGCGTCCTACGCGCGGAAGGGCTGCTCGGCATGAGCGCGGTCATGTCCACTCTGTCTTTGCACTTTCTGTCATTGTTCTTCAGCACGGCCGCCATCCCTCATCCCGCCCGGGGCCTGGGTCTTGAGCCTTTGGCTCCTCTTCCTTTTACTACGACAGCTAATGAGCATTAAGCGTGTTTCCAATTCGCTTGTAACTGGCATGCGTTTGTGAGGCGCGGCCAGCACCGCTCCCTGCCGTGGAGAGAATTCTAACCCCAGTCAGGCTCACTGGCCAGAGGAATGTCCCTCTCATAAGGGGGTTTCCTGGAGGACAGCAGCACCTCAGACACTCCCGCACACCAGCCTGGCAGGGCCCACGAGACCACCCTGCAGCCCCTGTGCCAAGGCTGGGAGTAGCCGGCATTAGTAGCCAGATGAAGCCACCCTGCTGAGCCAGATGTGCAGGCACTGTACCCCCACGCTTGGGAGGCTGAGGCAGGACTGCCTCAAGTTCGAGGCCTGCCTGGAGTACACAATGAATTCAAGGCCAGCCTACACTACTTAGCAAGACCCTGTCTCACAAAACCAACTCCCTGTTGGGGCCACAGGGAGGAAAAGTACCTCTGGTTTTAATTTCTAAGGACTGGCAAGACCTTCCTTTCCATGACTTCCCACGGGCTGAATTTCCTTTCTGAAGAACTGCTGCTCAGCCCTTTTCTCTCTTTGGTCTGTTTATGGATTTGCTTCATCATATTCTTTCCTTCTTTTCAAGCTTGTGTCTCTGGGGTTTAATGCTATCACTTTTTTTTTTAGGTTTTTTTGAGACAGGGTCTCGCTTTGTGGTTCAGACTGGCCCTGAGCTCAGCCTCAAACTCACATCACAGCAATCCTCCTGCCTCTGCCTCCCGAGTGCTGGGATCACAGGCATGAGCCACCACGCCCGGCACTGTGGTATGTGGTACTGGTTGCTGCTGCTGGGCGTGAGTTTCCACGCCCAGCACTGTAATGTGGTTACCGGGGATCAAACCCAGGTCCTTGTGCTTGCAAGACAGGCTCCGGAACCACTGAGCTAAATCCCCGGCCCCTGCTATCACTTTTTAACAGACGGAGGGGACATTTTGTTTGGGTTGGTTGTGGCCCTCTTTTCCTTTGATTTGTACTCTTCCTTTCCATTTTGTTAGCTTCAGGGGTTTAGAAATAGGAAGTGCCCTGCACGCGTGTCCCTGTGGGGAAGAGTCCGGGGACCCTGCAGCGGGGCCAGCGCCGCTTTCCTGCCCTCCTGTGTGGAGCTGAACCGCGTCTGGGGTGTCAGGAGCAGAATAGAAGGCTGGGCTGCCGCCACCTACGTCAGGTGGCGGCGGTCCCCACCCCGTTTCTAACAGCTTCTCAGAATCCCACTACTTCTAAGAAACAGGTTTGTTTGTAAGAAATGCTGGCAGATGTCCAACTTGATGAGCCAATTTCAAAAAGTTACTCATTTGAGAGCAGAGACCAGGCACAGGACAACGACTGCGTCACCTCCCCCGGTACCTGCACCCTCCAGCTCCCCGAGGCAGGGGCAGGTGATGGTCCCCGCCCCCCCAGGGAGGGGGATCTCCCCTGTGGAAAAACAATCACAGGCCAAAGAAAACGGGAGAATCAGAGGCTGCCGAAGCCATCCTCACTGTTGGAAACTGGTCCGGGGATGGTCCAGGGACGGTCACCTCAGGCCTCCTCTGGGGGCGGCTCTGCCACCATGACGCCTGCCAGAGCAGGTCTGCCTGGGCAGGTCTCCCCCCCTTTCCACCCCTCCCTCACCTGAGAGGCACCACCCACATGGGCCGGCTTGTGGACCAGAGGTCTACAGCCCATGCGGTCAGGCGTCTGGACCGGTTTCTGGGCCAGCTAGTGACAGGCCAGCACAGGCTTGAGCCCAAGTTGTGGCCATGCAGCCCTGCTCCCTCCTTCCACACCCCTTCTTCCTCCAGGCTCAATGGACTTTTGTTAAACTCAGCAGACGCTGGCCACGCAGGAAGCCGCCAGGATGCCTGGCCTCCCCGCGCTCCTGCCAGGAGCCCACACAGGCTGTCCCCTCTCTCGCATATTTATGTAATTCTCCCGGGCACTCTGGGGTGAGAGATGGTCACCTGTTTTACAGGAAAATGGGGAGTCTGAATCAGGGCTGCACTAGACAGACAGCCCTGGGAGGAGACACGCAGACAGGTGGACACGGAGGCACAGAACTATGCAGAAAAGCTGGCTTGTGTGATTGTCTGAGGCCCCCGGGCAGACTACAAGTCCAAGCTGGAGGCCGAGGCTGCGGCCGTGGGCCAAGTCTCTCTTTCTACCGAGAAACCGGCTCCGTCCTTGGGCATTCCATCTATCCAGGCCCGCCCAGGTCTCGCATAGACTCCTCTATGTAAAATCAAAGAAGACTACCATCGGGTGCTAATCTCATCTACAGGCGCCGCCACAGCAATGTCGTGGTGGTGTCTGACAGACCTGGTACTGGACCCTAGCGAGGTGACACCGCACCAAGGTTAATCGACTAGTCCCAGTGCCCGGCTCCTGCGGTTTCTCAGGCCCTCTGCCCAGTGTCCAGTCTTAAGAGTGACCTCACTGAAGTAATGTCAATGTGGAGCTGAGGGGACAGGGTCTGGTCACCAGCCGGCCCTCGCTCCTTGGTGAGCCTGCTCAGACTGGGCTGCAGGAGGCCTCAGCCCACCTCAGAAAGCGGGGGAGTGCAGGGACACCAGGACAGAGTCTGCCTGGACGCATCCCTCCTGCCGGGCACCGACAAGCTGTCTTGCCTCTGCCACCAGCAACATGAAGCTGCGGTCCACGCCGGAGAAGCCCTGGCCGCCCGTGGCAGCGTAAGCAGACTGTCCTTCCCCCGGCACCCACAGGGGAGGCCGCCCCTCACACTGTCCTTCCTGGTTGCAGGTCCCGGTACCCTCAGCCCAAGCTGCTGCAGCAGAGGTAGGCTTCATCGTGACGTGCGGGGGGTTAGGGAGGGACCGACAGCTCTGATTCAGACAGTGGCAGTACCACAGGCAGGGTAGACTCGGTGTCCACAGAGTCAAGGGGTGGGGACCCAGCTGAGAGTTTCCTGTGCCACACAGGAGCTTGGGAGAAGCAGTGCAACTTTACGGTGACATGGGCTGTGGACTCAATGCATGCCCGTCACCATCCATGGCACATGTCACACTTACTGTCAAACCCCCGCCTGCAGAGGCACAAGACCCCTGAAGACACTTGGTGTCCCAGCACCGTCTCCTTGGCCTCCCACCCTTGCTAGGAGGCTGCTGCCATCATCCCCACTTTCCACATGGGGAAAACGAGGCCCTACAGCAGGGTCACAGTTGCCCCCAGCCACACTGGCATCCATATGAGGCTTCGACACTGGCGTGCTCACGGCACTGGCATCTCCTGCCAGGCCCACAGAGCTCCTGACGCTCACGCCCTGGTTGGCACCCATCGTCTCAGAGGGAACCTATGACCCAGAGCTGCTGCGGCACATCTACCAGCCGCTGAACCTGAGCATTGGTGTCACGGTGTTTGCCGTGGGGAGGTAAGTGGTGGGCAAGCAGGGAGGGCAGGGCTCTGATCGGGGCTGACAGACAGAAAGCGCAGAGGTGGGTGGCAGGGAAGGGGCTCCTCGGAGAAGGGGCCGCTCCAGATGGAGGCCGAGGCCGAAGCTGCCCCGCTGAGGAGCACCCGGATCTTAGACACCTGGCCTCGTGTCCTGGGGGTGGGCCCACGTCACCCTCTGCACCACGCCTCAGCACCCCGCACCCGCCTTCCCTCGATCTGCCACCTGCTCCTCTGCCGTATTCTTCCCCTGGTCCTCGGCGTCCCAGCTGTAAACAGGCAAGCTCCTGGGCAGCCTATGGAAACTAAGCTCGAGGGAAGCCCCGAGAACACCGCCTGGCACTTAGCGAGGGCCCGGGAAGAGGCAGTGAGGTTTGTGATGTGAGGGTGGCCAGGTGGGCACTGCTGAGGCAAAGGGGTTCACAGGTTCAAGACCCACCTGCGCAACTTAGGGAGACTGTCTCAAAATAAAAATAATCAAGAGGATTGGGTTGTAGCTCAGTGGAAGGGTGCCCCTGCGTTCCACCCCCAGTGCTGAAAGAAAGAGAGGGCCGGGAGGAAGAGAAGGAAGAGCAGAAAGAAGAAAGGGAGGGGCGAGGGAGGGAGGACCATTCCTCAGTGGTCAGCGCAGGCTGAGCAGCATCGTGCTCTGCAACGCTTGGGACCAGCAGCGTTTCAGACGTCAGTGTTTGGGACCATGCAGAACTGCAGACATTACCAAGCAAGCAACCCTAAGCCAAGGATCTGAAGCTGGACCTTCAGGCAGGCAGCAGTGGCCCATGCCAGGGTCGGGGCGTGAGGGACAAGGAGCCCAGGGTGAGAGTGAGTGGCTTCTTGAGGCCGGGAGCTAGAAGCAGATGGCCAGCCGGAGGCCCCAAGCCTGTGCCCGCACAGGGCTGGCACACGGGGCCTGGCAGTGGGCCTGCTGGCAGGCCCCAGGTGACAATGTCACCGTCACAGGTACACCCTATTCGTCCGGCGCTTCCTGGAGTCAGCGGAGGAGTTCTTCATGCGTGGCTACCAGGTACACTACTACCTCTTCACCCATGATCCCGCAGACATTCCCAGGGTCCGGCTGGGACCAGGCAGGGTCCTCGACATCGTCCCTACCCAAGGTCACACCCACTGGCAGGAGATCTCCATGCGCCGGATGGAGGCCATCAGCCAGCACATCGCCAAGAGGGCTCAGCACGAGGTGGATTATCTCTTCTGCCTGGATGTGGACATGGTGTTCCAGAACCCATGGGGCCCCGAGACCCTGGGGGACCTGGTGGCTGCCATTCACCCAGGCTATTTCACTGTGCCCCGCCAGAAGTTCCCCTATGAGCGCAGGCAGATCTCCACAGCTTTTGTAGCCAAAAATGAAGGGGACTTCTATTATGGTGGGGCAGTCTTTGGTGGGCGGGTGGCCAATGTGTACGAGCTTACCAGGGGCTGCCACATGGCCATCCTGGCAGACAAAGCCAATGGCGTCATGGCAGCCTGGCAGGAGGAGAGTCACCTGAACCGCCACCTCATCACACACAAGCCATCTAAGGTGCTATCTCCTGTGTACATCTGGGATGACAGGAAGCCTGTGCCGCCCAGCCTGAAGCTGATCCGCTTTTCTACACTGATCAAAGACACCAGTTGGCTGAGGAACTGACAGCTCCAGCTGGGCTGCCCGGACAAGGGCCTGAAGCCCTGCAGTTCCCTGCCCAGCCTAAGCCTCGGGCGGAGACCAGCCCCACCCTGCCTACCTCTGCCAGGAGAGGCCAGCAGAAGGGCTATAAAGCACTGTACACTGGCGACCACACAGTGGCCCAGCACAAGGACAACTGGACAGGACGAGCAGACGCACAGTGGCAAAGCAGGACCTGTCAGGCCTTGCCTGGTGCTGGACCCGGCCTTAGCATGTGGGTGCCAGAGTCTCAGCCGTGCTCAAAGTACCCGAGGTCACAGCTTGCCAGCCCCTCACTTGGGCCCCCAGAGCCAGTTTCTGGAGTGGACCCAGGCTAGGCTCCCTTTGGCTCCAGACAATAATAGAGATGCTTCCACTATAATAGTGCTTGAGGTGGTTTTCAGCAACAGTATGGGCTCAGGGCACAGGCAGGATCTCCTCGCAGTCAACCTGGGCCAGGAATACGGTTACGCCAGAAAACCCCAGGCTAACGCTGCCACCGCCACAAATGAGAACTCTACCCCACTCCTTGTCACAGACCAAAGGTATCATTCTGGTTCTGTAGGACATCTGGATAGAGCAGGAACGTGGCGAGCAGCCCAGGCACAGGGCAGCAGAGCCCACCCTGCATGGCCTCCTAGGTGGGCTGTGTCAGGGCTGACCCCAGCCCCGGAAGCCATGGGGGGCCAGGCAGAGAGGGGGTGAAGTACGGAGTGGGGGAGGACTTGGTAGCATTTTTCCCATGGGAGGAGACAGGAAGGTGAGGAGACAGTGGTCACACAGCAAAGCGGGGGCAGCCCCGAGCCCACTCCTTACAGGTCAGGTTTAGCAGATAAGCAGGGACTGATCCCCACGATGAGAGGCCTCAGAGCCCCCCGGGGAAGGGCACAGCCTGGCTACAGAGGCCTGGAGTTCAGACAGGCAAAAATGGACTCACGGCTTCTGTGTCCCCAGGAAGCAACACCCGCCTGGGGCTGTCTGGGCCAGGGTGTAGAGGAAGGAGCCTGGAGAGGGCCGTGTGGAGGGGCAGGCCCCGCCTGCAGGGAGCAGGAGAGGCTCTGGACACACACGGAGAGCGTGCAGCCCCAGAGGCCTGTGCGGCATGAGCCTGCAGGGGAGGCTCCCAGGCTCCCAGTCCCTACCCAGCTCCCGCAGACCCAGCCGGGCCTCAACCCCTTCCTCCCACCCCATGGCTGGCTTCCTGGAGCCCCGTTGCCCCGTTGTGGGCACAGCCCACAGATACCTGCCAGTGAGTGATGGGTGGGACCCAGCTGCTGACCCCTACCTCCACGGTGCTTTCCCAACAGGCTTGAGCGCCAGGGGCCAGAGATGCTCCTCTGAGAGAAAGAATGAATAGCACCTGCACCACAGAGGAGGGGCCAGGGGCATGGGGCTGGGTGGCAGGGTCAGACTGCAGCCTCAGGTAAGCCCAGGCAAACCTCCCACAGCACATCAAAGCTCTGCCACTCTGAAGCTTCCTAAATGGCAGAGGTGCCCTTCAGAAACAGGCATGATGATAAATACCTGCAGCAGCCCCTACCTCGGAGCCCCAGAGCTTGAACTTCCTTCCCTTCCGGGCCAACCGCCTCCCTTACTGCATGCTACCCGGCCCGGCATGCCTCTGCCCATGTGCCTACAGGCCAGGCCGGTTCCCTGGGACTCCTCCTACCGGCTCTTCCTCCAGGAAGCCTATCTGACTTGGACTCCTTCCAGGGGTGCCTCTACACCTCCCCCACAGACCCCCCTCGGCCACATCCCTATTTGCAAAGCCGTTGCTGTCCCTGCCATTCATCCTCAGACAGACAGCGAACCACAGCCAGCTGGGCTTCTGCTGGCACCTGGCACCTGACACCAGGATGTGCTCTGTCAGTGTTTGCTGAGGGGCTGAAACCACAGCTGGGGAACTCGGTCCTGGTGCCCCTGGGGTGCTGGAGTGGTCACACCACTTCTCCGAGCCCAAATCATGAAGGCTTCAATGCGATCGCAGCTGGAACTCTAGGTACCTGCCCTGTTGAGCAACTGCTCTGACGTGCAGGAGCTCCGGGCTGTGGGCAGCAGGCTCTGCCGTGGCATCTACACCATGGCCCCACCATGCACAGGAGGATACCGAGGCAAGGGCTTGGGGTCTATGCCTGGTGGATAAGGTGTCCACTCAGCCACCCAGCTCGAGGGTGCTGTGACTGCGAAAGAGCCACCTGGATGGGTCCCCTCTCTTCCAGCAGAGGAGCCACAGCCCTTCAGAGCCTGCTGGACAGCAAAGGTGGGACAAGGTGCCAGAAGGGCGGGGCCCCAACACAAGTGGAGGCCTCTGTCATGGGGGTGAGGACAGAGACAATGCTTAGTTCCCGTGCACAGCGGGGCATGATCACTTATAGCTGAGTAGCCTTGTAGGCTGGTGCCACGGCTCAGGTATAAAATGAGCTTTGACTCTGAGCTCTCCAGGTCTGCCCAGTAACACAGACACCCCAACAACGGCTGGGCCCCAGCTGCCAGGGGTGGAGGGAGGCCCTCTCCAGGCTCCCTCCCGCCTGCCTCAGCCTTTCAGCCAGGGACAGACTGACCTTGTGGTGACTGAAGAGAAGGGGTAAGTAGTGGGGCAGGTCGAGGGGAAGGGTGACCTGACCCCAGCAGTGCACAGAGCTGAGCCTTGCAGGTGGCACCGGGGAACCCGCGGGTACAGCTGAGGTGTTGTATATGACGCTGTCTTCAGGTTCTATGTCCACCTAGTCCAACGGTCTCCACCTGGACACGGTGACGAGGGCGCTAGGTGCTGCAAGAGTGGGACGCACAGCGTGGGCTGCTGGGGCGGAAGGACCAGCAAGACCGGCCGCGCAGGATGGTGGCACGTAGTACGCGCGCGCGCTGAGGCGGGGTCACGTGTAGCGCCTCCCGCGGTCCCGTGGAGGCTCCGTGCGCGCGCCGGGCCATGGACACGGGGACGGCGCTCCCGTGAGGTCCGACCGCCAGAGCCTGCGGTGGGAGGCGAGCGCGCCCCCGAGCTCCCGACGGGGCCGCGCCTCGCACCTGCGTGCAGCCGGGGCGGGGCAGGGGCGGGGAAGGGGCGGGGCTGCTCTGTCCCCGCCCACCCGGCCTGAGCCCCGGAGCCCTCGCGGAACCCAGCGCCAGGCCGAGCGGCCGGCAGCGTACCCCGGCGGGCGCAGACAATGGGAGCGGCGCTGGCCGCGGAGCCCTGGGCCCCAGGCGGACGCGAGGCCGCGCCATGAGCCCCGCAGCCGGGCGCCCCCCTGCGCCGCGCGCGGGCCGAGGCGAGCAGCCTCTGCGACCCCGGGCTCCGCCCTGGGGCCGGCGATGAGCAGCCGAGGCTGAGGATGATGGTAGATTGCCAGGTGAGTCCTCGCGGGGTCCGGCAGGCCCACGCGTTCCCGCCCACGCCCCACCCCTCGGGGGAGCCGGCGTCCACGCAGAGCGCGCGCTTACGCAGTTCCCGACCAGCCCCCCCCAGTCGCTGGGAAACTGAGGTCAGGAAAGACGTCGGGGGACAAGCTAGATGGACAGGGTCCAGTGGAGAAGGAAGAGGTCTGGCCGTTTGGGCCTTGGCTGTACTCTCCCGTGGGGTGTGCTTTGAGAACAAGGGCCGCTGAGATCCTGGGGGGCCCTGCCCATTCACTCCTACCACCTCCACGCGGGCAGAGGCGCGCGCGAACGCTGCTGTTCACCCACACGGGCTTCAGAGGAGGGCGTGACACGGGGGAGGCGACAAGGAGGAAGAAGGAACAGGTTGGAGCCAGCTCCGTCCTGGAACAGGGGCGTTCAGTCTCCTAGCAACACGCCTCACCCCCTGCAGGAGAGCAGTGTGCCCTGCTGATGGCCAGAAGGGTCCCCGAGATTCCCAGGGTCTGCCTGGCAGGGCCGTCCTCAAGGCAGCCTGGGGAGGATGCGGCCTCGGCCTGCCACGTTGGGCTCCGAGAACAAGGATAAGCGTGTCTTTCCTGGTGTGGAGGGGGTCCCAGGGGAGAAGTCCTCAGTGTCCTCTGCGAATCTAGGGTGCTTGGCCTTGTGACCCCCAAGAGCTACAGGCCTGTAGAGTGCTTTTCATCCGCGACCTACAGCCCACCGGAGTCTTTGGAAAATGTTTCCTTCTCCCCGAGCAGAGAGCACCCAGGCGCATGGAGTCGGGCAGAGCCTGGGAGCCCTGGAGTCATTTGGAAGTGGGGCTGGGGTCATTGTCTTGGCTGAAGTAATGAGGCCTCCGAGTGAACTCCACTTCCTGGGGCCAGCGGAGGGAAGGAGGGGAGCAACCGAGGTTCTGGGGTCCCTCTCAGTACTCAGGGAACCTGCAGATCCTGTTATGTTGCCTTCCTGGGGCCTGTGAGAGGAGCTTCCTTGACGACAGCCAAACAAAGGTGTGTGTTTTGTTTTGTGCATTTCTTGCTTTCGGCTGCAGTGCTGGCACTGGCCACCTGGGGGCAGCAGTCCCTCTATGCCCAGCTGAGCAACGAGTCTGGGAAAAGCCCCAGGGTAAGGCCTCCTGTGCCCTGCCTGTCGCCCAGCGAGGCCTCCCATTGCGAGGATCTCTGTTTGAAGTATGAGAGACTCGGAGGTGGGAAAGTGCTTGATATCCTTTCATCTGTCTGCCTGGGCAGGGCCCAGATCCCAGGCTCACCCCTGACACAGCAGACCTGGTGATGTCACACACTGCGCACCTGTGCCCAGGCCTGCCCAGCCTGGGGCCTCCGCCCCCGGACCTTGCTAACGTGACTCATTCCTGTGCTAGGAACCAGTTTGAAATGGGGCCTCTGGGGACGCCTTGCCACATGGACCCCTCTGTGGGGCCAAACACAGCACAGGCTGCCCCAGGGACGGGCAAGGTGGGTGGCACACAGGAGAAAACCGACCAGGCACAAGGCACGGTACTTCACCAGTCTCAGCAATGACCTCACATTGCTATGCTGGATCCTGTTGGTGGGGGCCAGTCCCCCAGCCTGTGTGGGGAGCAGACCTCTCCAGGACTGTGCCAGGAGGTGAGGATGCCCGGGAGCCATGCTGGAGGCGGCCGAGAGGGAGCCTGGGGCCTGATTCTGAACCTAGTGGGGAGCCACTGGGAGGCTGCTGGCATAGTGGCGACGAGACCTGATTGGTGCTCACGTTGGAGCCTCTCAGGTTCAGACCAGGGATGAGAGCAGAGAGGGGTCACCCCTCAAGGCTGACACCAGAGCCCGCGAGTCGTAGTGTGTGCTGTGCGCGCTGTTCCTTCACAGGACCCTCCTATACCAGGTCTTTCCGTGGCCCTTCCGCACTGGCAGAAGGCCCGGGAAGCAGAAAACTCAGGGAGCGCATTGTGCATACGGTGGCACTGGGCCACCCTGGGAGGTGTGGTGGCTGGTCCCCACCCCAGAGTTGGTCAGGGAGGAGCTGAGCGGCCTGTGATGAGTCCTGCCCAAGCCCTGGGGGCTGGGCATGCAGAAAGCCAGAGAGGTTCCTCCCTGGACGACCTCTACTCCCGCTGCGCGGTGTCTGCCTTCAATGGCTACCACCTGACACCACGAAGTAGGGAAGGAGGTACTCATTCAGTCACTCTGCAGTGTGTGTCTCCGTCTGCATGTCTGTCTCCGGGCCCAGGCCACACCAGAGGGACAGGGGGCACTGTGGTCCAGGAGGCTGCGGGGAAAGGGTGGCAGTGTTTGCGGGGAGCAGTGCTGGACGAGGTGCCGGGTCAGCTTCGTGCAGGAATGCCCACGTGCACTGTGATGGGGCCTCCGGGCCTCATGTCTGCTGTGATAGTGTCCTTGGGCTCTGTGACTGCGCACTGTCTTCTTTCACTGTTCCAGAAGTCTGAAATTGAGATGTCACAGGGCCATGCTCTCAAACACATTACTCCAAACTCTGCGCTGGCTGCCTGTGCCCACGTGTCTCCATTGTTATTATTATAGACATCTGTTGCCAACGTAGGCCGAGCGCTGCCCTAGCATGACTGCACATTGATTCTATCTGCAAAGACCTATTTTCGTATGATGTCTTGTTCTTAGGTGTGGGGATCATTTGAAAGGTCATAATTTAACCCATAACAGAGGTCTTGAAAAAGATTCGCTTTCCATATGCCAGGCACCTGTGAGGTCGGGGGGAGCAGTGGGACATCAAAGCAGGAGGCGGGAACTTAGCCCCCACTTAGGGAGCTTGGGCCTAACTGGTCCTGCTTCCAGCTTGGCGATTCAGCACCAGTAGGTGGCGCTGTGACCTGCAGTCCGGTTGCCCTAGGTCCCCTAAACTGTCCCAAACCCCAAAGGAGTCACAGTCTAGTTGCTAGGAGATGACACCTAACTGTACACAGGCCAGGAGCACAGTCATTTCGTGGGTGACACACGCCAAGGAAATCGACCTTGTGGGGCCGCAGGGGAGCAGGCTGCCAGGAGGGAGGCTGGCCAGGCCAAGTCCCCAGCAAGAGTTTGCTGTCCCTTTCATCCCTCAGCCTCGAGCGGAGCTGGCCCTTCTCAGCTTCCCAGAGACCTGCAGGCAGCTAGATCACACCTCCATCTCCAGGCAGCTCTGCCCCTGGCCCAGGGCAGCAGTAGGGCCAGTGTGGGACCAGGGGAGGCGCCTGGGGACGGCCGCTGTGGGGACCAGTCCGGCCCATGCAGGACTCGCGGAGTCCTTTCCCCAGAGAGGCCCTGCCCAAAGGCCAGTGACACAGCCCTGCTCGCCCACTAAACCTGGCCAGACTCAGCCTGGTCTTCAGACCTCCCTTTGACATGAAGGTGTAGGTGGGCAATGGGTGGTCGTGAGCAGGGATAGTGCAAGGAGGCAGGGCACCCAGGAGTGGAGGCTGGGCACCCGGGAGTGGAGGCTGGGCACCCAGGAGTGGAGGCTGGGCATCTGGAGCAGAGGCTGGGCACCCAGGAGTGGAGGCTGGCTGCCTGTCACTCAGGAGAGTGCCCTGCCTGGCCCCTACTGGGCCCCACACGGCGGCCTCCCCCACCTCGGCCTGAGAGGGGGCCTCTGCTAAATGCCCGGCCAATGAGGAGCACTGGAACCCCTCTCTAAAGGACTAAGCGTAGAGGGAATGCACTGCGGCTGTGCCAGGCGTCACGCCTCTCCCTGGACTGTGGAAGAGCAGGTGATGACTCCTCCTGCAGGGACTTTCAGCTCTGGCGCCCCCTTGTGTCTGCCCAGCACTCTGCAAGGCTCTCCCAGGCAGGCAGTAGCAAGTCTGGGGACACGTTCCTGTTTGCAGACCAGCCTGGGAGGGGCCAGGCGCCAGGGCTGGGACCACACTCCTGCCAATTACAGTGGGCTTCCAGTGGTCAGGCCAGGCAGGTGAGCGAGGCAGGGCTGGCAGGCCCCCCACGTTGTGGTTACGAGCCAGCCCGAATGGAGACTTAGATGAAGGTAGGAACCCTCTCATCTTCTCCCTGCTGTAATGAAGGCCTTGGGCTCTGCTCATTTTCTCAGGGTGCTTGACTTCTGACAGTTTTGGGGACAGTCTTTGCCCCCTCAGGTGGGAGCTGACCCGAAGGCAGGTAGGGGCAGCTAAGCTGGGATGAGGAGGTGGAGAGGAATGGGGGAGGAAGCACTGTGGCATTCCCCTAAAAATGACAAGCCCCAGAAGAAGGGTGAGTTCCCATGGCAGCCTGGACCCGCTGCTTGGCAACTGCAGGCCCCCAAACATTCAGGGGCAGGAAGGCTCAGGGCCAGGGGCTTTCCATGGCCCATGTGCGGCTGAGTTTGGCCTTACTTCTAGAGACTGTGGCGCCCCACCCCCACCCCCAGGCAGGACCTGGCAGCCCCCACCCCCTGGATCCTTCCTGAGGGAAACCCCGGTGTACTCCCCTCCTGATGGCCCCACCCTCCCAGCCACCTGGCATTGGGCCAGGCCCCTAGCAGCGGAGTCCACTTCCTGGACACCTGAGTGACAGTTGACAGTGGCAGAATGTTATGTAATTTTGTCAGAGGTGTGGTGAAGGGACAGGCCCCCATGGTACTTTGTCCCCCCATGTACAGTAGCACAGGGTCCCTGGACCGAGGACACAGCAGTGGCAGTGTGGCCTGGACATAGAGGCTGTGGAATCTGGCTCTGTGGTTCTGAGCCAACTTGAGACTGATCCTCACCTGGTCCAGCCCCCTGGCCTCAGTTTCCCTATCTGCGGTGCATCTGCCCCTATGTGTCCACCTTTCACTATATAAACATTGCCCTATGAACGGTGTCAGTTTTGGGGCCCAGGGGTGGCAGGTGTGGGCACCAGGAGCAGCCCCAGCTCTGCCTTCCATGGATTGTCTGTGAGTGCAGTGGCCAGCAAAGCTGGCCTCCAGCCAGCCGCTCGGTTAGCACACTTGAGCCTGAATCCCACCTCATTACCGAGTGTTCTAGAAAGACCACAAGGCTGGGTGTGAGGCTCAGTGGCGGGCCCCTGACTGGCACCCAGGGGGCCCTGGATTCTATCTCTGGAGCTAGGGATATAGGAAAGCCCCAGAACCCTCTGAGTTCTCGTGTGTCCCTGCCCAGCCCCCTCTCCACCAGGAAGATGCCAGCTCCCGGGGGGCTCCCTTGAGGGTGGCTGCCTTAGTGGGTACTGACCTAGTGTAGTGGGAGAGCGCCCCAGGACGAGAGGAGGGGTGTCCAGCAGGGAGAGAAGCAGGCCATGGAGCCCCTGGGGAGAGGTCAGCTGGGTCCAGGCAGAGCCACCGAGGGCTGCCCAGAGGGGCTGTCGAGTACCCTGAGAGCCAGGGTTGCAGGGTGACATCCACTGGTCCCTCTCTGTGACCTTGACCCTCCCACCCGTCCTGCTGGGAGGAGTGTGGCCCCTTCCAGGGCTGAGAGGTGTCGTGGGGGACTCAGTGTGGTCTGGTGGATCCTGAGCCAGGCAGAGGGTCAGGGGAGCAGACAGACAGCCAGCCTGGGCCAGTGCTGTGCACACGTGTGCCCTGGAGCTGGCTGCACTCCTGCTGGGCACCCAGAGTAGGACGCCAGAGCCCAGCCCCGCTGCCCCTATGTGGGCACTGTCCTTATTGGCCTCCTCACCCTGCCGGCAGGTATGATTAACCAGAGGGTGTGCCTACCGCGGGCTGAATTGTAGCCCTGGAGCCAGAACCCAAGCCCTCGTGCAAGCACAGCAAGCACACTGTCAGTGAGCTACACCCTTGCCCTTTTTATTTTTATTTTTTTTACTTCCAGACAGGGTCTCACTAAGTAGCCCTGGCTAGCCTTGAACTCATTATCCTCCTGCCTCAGCCTCCCAAGTAGCTGGGATTATAGCTGGGCACCAGCTGGAGAGTATTTGTTTCCCCTCTTGGTTAGGATTCGATCTGGAAGCCATTCCTCTGAAGGCACAGGACCAGGTGTTTCTCCCAACACCACCTGAGACCCAGGTGTGAGTATCCCAGGACACAGTAAAACATCCTGTCACACCCAACCTGACCTGACTTCTTAGTGTTTTGAGTCAGGGTCTCACTGTGTAGTCCAAGCTGGCCTCTAACTCACGGCGATCCTCCTGCCTCAGCCTTTGCAATACTGAGATTGCAGACATGTCCCACATTGCCAGGTTCGGTTCTGTCCAGACCTGTTACCTGCCGGGACACTGGGGGCAGGGTGGAAGAGCACGGTGGCTTTGTCCTGTACACGCAGAGCTCCAAGTGGGAGGCAGGAATGTGGGGTGGGGCCGGCGAGCCATTCCCAGCAGGACTCTTGCTGTCCCCCCACCCAGGCCAGAGACTGGCCAGCCCGGCCCTGACAGCTCTGACCTCACCCAGGGGGCAGCAGGCCCCAGGTCTAGAGGTCAGTGGGAGGAAAAAGCCTAGGACTGGTAGGCACCTGGCCCGGACCTGGGGTCCATGTGCTCCTCACATCCACTGCAGGGTTGTGCAGGGTGCGTGAGAGGCATCCTGAGGCTGCTGTCACTTTCAGGAAGGCGGGTGGCTGTTAGCCCTCAGCGGTGACTGCCATTGGGGCTGGGGATGCAGGCAGAAGCCAGGGACTTGCAGGCCTGTGTGGAGTCTGCGAGTTTTCCAGATGCACCCAGAGAAATCAACGGGCCAGGCCTTCCGGGCGGCCCACCAGACGCACTGCAGTCCTGAGGGAGGGCCGGCCACCAGCCTGTAGGTGCTTAGGGTAGGCCTGAGGCTCTGAGTCACTGGCCAGGTGGCAGCAGAGGCCACACCGGCAGCCTTGGGTGGGGAGCGGCCAGGGGGACCACAGCCTGCTCAGCCCCTGCACTTGCCGGCAGAGCTTGAAATTTCTCAAGGTTCCAAGAGGAGTTTGCTTCCCGGCTGCTAGGACTCCCTGCTCAGACACACTCCACCCTGGCCGCCCGGCCAGGAGCGGGCCCCATGGGCACAGAGGCCAGCGGGCAGGAGCTGAGCTCTCTTCCATCCTGGCTCTGACTGGATGTCCACTGTGGGGGGGGCCTCTAGGGCCGGGACAACAGGGCCCTGTCTGCCATCCTGTGACAGCCTACGGCTGTGGGTAGATAACTCTGCGCACATCTGAGGGAATATGCCACCTCATAGGTCACCATACATGTGCTCAGGTAGCCAAGCAAACACATATATGAAAGGACGAATGTGGCCGCAGGTAGAGGCACCTGGCTGGTACCTACAGCAATAAGAGCACCTGACCACCAGGTGCGTGTTTGCTGATGGCTTCTGTAGAGCCTCAGGCCGGAAGCTGGGCCTGAGGAGCCAGGTGCTCGTAGCCCAGTCCTTAGGCCCCTGGCTTCAGCTTTCTCATCTCTAGTTTATATATATAGATATATATATATATATATATATATTTTTTTTTTATAGTTCTGAGGATTGAGTCCAGGTCCTCGTGCTAAGCTCTGCCCCTGGCTCTTCTGATCTTCATTTTGAGACAAGGTCTCCCTAAGTCACCATGTTGCCCAGGCTGGGCCCTAGCTTGCGATCTTCTGGCCTCAGCCTCCCAGAGTGCTGCTGTCATAGACATGCATCACGAGCCTTCCTCTGCTTTCCTCTGGCTTTTAGTTTTTTTCAGGAAAATTGTAAGAGTTCTTGGATGGCCCTGGAGAAGCAAGGACCCCCATATCAGGCTTCCCAGAAGTGACTAGATGGAGGGGAAGGGGGAAGACTTGCCTCTTGCAAAGAAACCAAAGAAAGCACAAAGTCCAAGGGCTGGCACGGAGACTTCAGGCAGCAAGAAAGTGGGACACGGCCATGTCACTCAGCTGCAGGGCCCTGGAGACCCAAGCTTGCCCCTTCCCAGCCCGGGGAGCTTCCTTGCTGGAGGACTGTGGGAAAGGGGCAGGGGGCATGAGCCCCACCACTTTCTGGCAGCTAGCTGGCACCCAGGCCTGCCCCAGATGAGGGCAGCGCAGGAGGGCCCTGCTGGAAGGGCAGCCCTGGGCACACGGTGTGCCTGGCTCAGCAGCCCGCCTCCCACACCACAAGGGCCTGGTTGTTCAACTCATCCGCCCTAGAGCCCCAGTTGCCCAGGGCCTGCTGTGGCTTCGGCCCCTGGCCCTCCAGGCCCAGCCATGCCTCCCGCTGCTGCAGGTATCCCACAGAGCCCTGCTCCTCAAGAACTGCTCCCTGCTGGGAAGGGAAAATGGGGAACCCCTTCAGTTGCACCAGAGTCAATTGGGCCACCTCCCTGCCGGGCAGAGATCCAGGGCAGGCTGTGCCTACTTTGAAGAAGTGCTCTTGCTTCCCAGAATGCCTGGTTGGCTTCTCCCCACTTGTGCCCGGGCTTGCTGCCTGCCTTTGCTCTGCCTACTCCTTGGAAAGCCCTCTAGTAGGAGCCAGGTGGGCAGAGATGCCCGCCCTCTCCCTCCCTGGAGAGCTCCCGAGGCTGGATGCCTTCCTCTGGGAACCAAAGCCGCAGGAGCTGCCCCCACTGTCGAGGGCCCTTCTTCACCAGAGGAGTCGGGAAGGACGAGGGTGTGGGCACGGTGCAGCAGTGCACGATCCACACGCACTCCGTTCGTCGTGATAGAACCCATCTTGGGCCAACATTGTTCCCGGCACACTGCAGACAGATGAGGGCTGACCGGAGCTGCTGCCCCCGGGAGCTTGGACACAAGCACAGGTGGCACCGGAAGTGACCTCATGGCAGAATTCCATTCTCTCCCTCCCTGAGTTCTTCCCCAAGTCTGTCCCTCAGGTCCCACCATCCAGCTTCCCCTGGGGCCCCTCCCCTATTTTGCTTTCTTCTTTAGCATTCTCACATTTAAGCACATATTTCACTTCTTTCTTTTTGCTTTTGGTTTTTTGAGATGGTCTCACCATGTAGTACAGGCTGGCCCTGAATTCATTAAGTAGCCTGTGCTGGCCTCAAACTCAAGAGATCCTGTGCTGGGATTATAAGTGTGTGCTACCACACCCAGCTTCAGAAGTGGTTTTTATCTTTTTATTCCCTGATGTGTTACTAGGCCTTAACCAATGCCTGGCGCCTAGCAGGTGCTCAGTAAACCCGTGCTGGCTGGTGTGTGATGCCATCATTGTGGTGGGGACCTCTGTAGCCTGTAGATGGTGTCGGCTGGAAATTCCATCACAGAGCTTGTCTACATATGTAGAGAAGCCAACATCAGAAACGTCTATGGCACTTCAACACTGCTGTGGTACATCGGGCGCACCTGGTAGCAGGCTCACCCTGCTCTGAATGGACGTGAGAACTGCTGTTTCTGGCCCAGTGTCCGAGGCCCCCTTGGGGAAGGGCTCTTAAAGCTGTGCCAAAGGCCGGCCTTGCCCCACAGCTTCCACCCGTGCTTCACCCACTAGCACCCTGCACAGCGTGGGGTCTGGACCCAGGCTTTCTCCAGACCCCCAGCGGCTTCTCAAGCCATCTGTGTTGGTTGTTGGGTTCCGTGGGGACTCTAGAGAGCCCAGGGTGGGGAGGAGGAATCCCCTGGCCACCAGGAGAGGGGAGCCACTGTGCCCTTGGACCCTGCTGGGCTTGGAGCCGGCAGAGCAGAGGCAGCAGCTGGGACAGGCCGAGATTCTGCATCCTTGGCCTCTTGGTGGGCTGGTGGCAGGGCCGACAGGCGGGCAGCCAGAGCAGGGCAGCCCTGCAGTGGGTGAATCAGCTGTCTGAAGAGGACCTATTCTGCCTCAGCCAGGACCAGGCCTCGCGCCCAGCGCCCGCAGCCCCCTCTGCCTTCTCCTAGCAACAGTGGCTGACTTCCCCGCACCTCAGCAGGTGCATCCTGTGGTTCCGCCATGTCTGTGACCCCTGCTGTCCCCAGCTGGAGCCGGGAAAGGGCCCCCCCACTGTGGCTTGCCCCCATCCACAGGCCCTTGGAGGGGCTCCCGGCCCTGCACCCTCCTGTAACCTGAGCCCTAAGATGCTTATCCTGCCTGTTAGGGACAAAATCTCTAGGCTCTGGGGACTAGCAAGGGTATGCAGGCTGCATTTCAGGATCCACACTGGGGCAGGGGCAGGGGCGGGAAACCTTGACAGTCAGGACGGGAACTTGGCACGGCCACATCCACCTGTGCCGCCACGCACTCATCTCTTGGTGATCTTTAACACAGGTGTTGAGAGCAGTAGCGTGGGGTCTGGGCAGGCCTGGCTGTGCATGCCCCTGGCCTTGGCACCGGCTCTGTGTGGCTTCGGGCAAGCCGTTTGCCCTCTCTGGGCCTCCGTGGTCTCAGCTTTCCAGTGGATATCATGTCTGGCAGACCAGAAGGTGCTTTGCACTCACTGAAAGGGACCTGCCTGGCTCTCGGGGACAAAGGCACAGCAGAGGCTGTTCTGTCTCCCAGGCCTCTAACCATGGGCTGTGTGCCCTGATGCCCCCGAGAGTCCGATACACCCCTGACCCAGGCCAGAGCCTCCCCCCACCCCCAGCCTCCTGCTCGGCCCCACCACCCCCTACCTAGCGGAGCCCGCCTGGCCACAGACGTGTTGAGTGACTTCATGGTGGGCTGCGTCCTCAGAAACGAGGGAGGGGAGCCAGGCTGCCCACCACCGGAGGCCCCAGTCAGGTCAGGTGGTCAGGCTGCAGGAAAGAGGGGCAAAAGCCAGGCCCAGTCCTCTCCCATCTACTTCCTGGACAGGATGCTGTGCTGAGTAAACAGCTTTCGTGAGGAGTCCGTGCTCCAGTTCTGAGTCACCGCTCCTAGCGACAGTGTGAGGTGTTTACAAACAATGGGCTGACAAGGTCGGGGGTGGGGGTCGGAGTTGGGGGGGTGCTGCCCCCGCCCGAGGCTGCAAGAAAGTTCCCAGATGCCTCAGCTTCCTGCTCACAGAAAAGGCTCCACCTGGGCACACGCATGCCTGGCGCTGGGCAGGTGCTTATTCCAGGGCCACCTAGCACTTCAGGGAGGACCAGTGACCCAGGTGTCCTATGGGGTGGGGCGGGGGGGTCCTTGCGAGGCCTGTGCGGGACTGTGGTCTGGCCAGGTTTCGGGGTGCATTTGGAATCCTGCTTACTGATCTCGCAGCCGGCCCAGCCCTGCCGTGTCGCCCTTTCCCGTTCCAGGCTGTGACAGTGAGGCACAGCATCATGTGGCCGCCCAGGCGGGTGGGAACAAAGGCCTGCTCTCTGGTGTGTGGGAGGCCGGACCCTCCGTGGCTCCGCCCTCCCCCCTCCCGGCTCCAGCTTTTCTGAAAGGCAGCTGGTCCAGCCTGGACTCAGGCCTGGAGGCTTCCTTTCCAGGTCTCCCAGCTGGGCTGCTCTGCGCAGCCCCCGCCCCCACCCTGCCCTGCCCTGCTGAGGGAGGAGCAGCCTCTGGACTGGGCCCCGGGGCGGCCGGGGGGCAGGTTAGGGAATGCAGTACCGACAGGCTTGGGGGCTGGCCGGGACAGGGGTTAGAGAAGAGGAAGCCCTGCAGGTGAGCCCTCAGGGCCTGGAAAGGGCTCCTCAGGGCCATCAAAGGCACTGGAGGCCCCTGGCCGCCGGTGGACCTCTTCTCACCCCAAAACGGATGGCACCATAGGAAACTGCTCTCTTCTCATCTGCCAACCCTTCCACAGTGCTGGGCCCAGAAGCCTCCTTTTGCTGACCAGCACTGGCAGGCCCCTCTGTGCCCAGCCACCGGTGCTCAGTGTCTGATATTCAGTGAGTTGAGTGCTTATCCCACCAAGCAGGCCCCTGCCAAATTCTTGTCGCATTCACAAGTGTCCTATGCCCATTTTACACGTGAGGAAACTGAGTCAAGCCTGATGCGGTCATGGTTGGCTGCTTCTAGTGTATGAGTGGAGCACAGTGCAGTGCTAGGCACTGGATTACAGGTGTGAGTGCCCCCTCTGCGACTAGTCTAGATAAGATGAGGACGGAAAGAAGCTGTCACCTTGCTTCTGCTGCATGTGGGTGCTGTGGACTGTCTCTCCTCTGCGACGCCTCTGCCATGTGCCACCCCGCCTTGGAGCCCTCTGGTTATGGACTGCAACCTGTACAAACTGAACCAATAAACCTTCCTTTCACTTTGGGTGTCAGGTATTTTGTCTCAGCAAGAAGAGAAAAGTGAGGCAGGGCTGGAGATGATGCAGGGGCAGCCAGGTGGCTATCAGGGTACCCAGACTGCTCTGGGCAGCCTGGCAGAGAACACAGTGAAGGAGGGGTTGCCAAGCGGGGCCTCCATGGACACTGAGGTCCAAGTGGCAGGAGTGGCAGGAGACCGGGCTGGTGAGCACCTGGGAGGGAAACTGCCGGAGGGTCCTTTTGGAGAGGAGGTGAGAGGGATAAGCAAACTCCAGCTGCAGTGCCCGCCCAGGACTCTTGGTGCCCTCTCTCTGAAACCTACCCAACCTGCTTCCCTTTCTCCTGTGCCTACCCACAGCCCCAGAAAACCCCCACTCAGGGTCTCCCTGAAATCCTTCCTTCCATGGGAGAAATTCTGCAGGAGCCCACGGGATGACAGTTCAGGGTCAAAGCTGGGCATGGTAGCAACTTCTCAAGTCCCAGCACTCAGGAGGCTGAGGCAGGGGGATCACTGCAAGTCTTCGGCCAGGCTGGGTTACGCAGTAAGGTCAAGTTCAGCCTGAACTACATAGCAAGACAGCGTTTCAGAAAACAGACAAGTTCAAGGTCAGCAGCTCCAGGATGCTGGCTGGGAAGGGGAAGGGAAGGAGCAAGAATTTGGTTTGGAGTTTGAAAGCCCTCGTGTACTCCAACCCATCCCAGACCCGGAAAATGGGCCAAGGAGAAGAGGAACCTGCGGGTGCCACAGGGAGCGGCAGGGACAGGAGCCCCTCATCTTGCTCCCAAGCGCTGCGCAGCCTGCTCAGCCAGGCCCTGCGCACCCCACAGGGCCACCAGAAGATGTGAAACACTCAGTGGCAGACTGAGGGTGCTGGTGGGACAGCGTCTAGATGCCGTGCAGGGTCTGGGACACCGCCCTGGGTCCCTCGGGGCTCCTGGTAGGTCCTGGGGGGGCTCTAAAGCCCCTGCCCACCAGCCCCTCCTCCCTGCCTCTGAGGCCGCAGGCACCCAGCCCAGCACCCTCCTGCTGCAGCTGGGGTCTGCACGTCCACCTGGCCAGGGCTCCAGGGGGGTGAGGAAGCAGCCTCTCATCTTGGGCTCTGTGGGCATTGGGATTGGTCGGTGGGCTTTGCAGACAGGCGTGGGGTCTCCTCGTGTGCACCTGGGCAAGTCTCGCTCTTCTGGGCCCCAGTTTCCCCACATGTCACCTGGGTGCATTGAACTGATTAGATGGCTTCCAGCATGCGGCTTGCAGGGCAGTGAGAAAATGAGGGCGCCGGCAGTAAGCTACCCTGGCGCCGCTGCCCTTGTTCCTGGCCGAGTGCTCTTCCGGGTTCTCTCAGCGGCGCCTTCCTCAGATGCTGGCAGTGGCGACGGTGTCATGTTTTTACTGCACTGCTGCTGATGTAAACAGCTGGCAACCCCCCTCCTGGTTTAGTGAAACCCCATCCCTGGGCACCAAGGTGGAGGTACCCCAAGGTCAGGCGGTCAGAGCCATTTCCGGGTGAGTAACCGGGCAGGCTTGGCTGCCTCCCACGGTCCGTCACCGGACCTGCGCACCCTGCCAGCCCTAGGCAGTGGTTTCTGGCCCCCCAGTGGGGCAGTGGTAATGGCAGTGAGGCTGTGGGGTGGTGGTGGAGAGGGCTGGGCCCCCCAAAGGATCAAGTCGCACCATGCTCCCGGGCCAGCTCCCTGAGCTCGGACTGCACATCGTCCATGCCCCATAGCCTGGCACGAGAGGGAATTCCTGGCCCTGCCCGTCATGGAGGCAGGTATGACAGCCATGCAGGTGACACAGGCTTAGGCACTTGGGTGCTTGACTTCACCAGGGCAGGCAGACACCCAGCACACTGGCCCAGGGCCTCCCCGGGAGCCTGCTCCCCCACCAGGCTCCTGTCGGAACATGGCCCGGGCAGCGGGCCAGGCCCTTGCCAGGCCCATCGTGCCCCCGGGGAGGAAGGGCTCAGTGTTCTTTGCCTTCGTCTCCATGGTGACTGCCAGGCGGTGGGCCAGCACCCGTCACACCGCTATCCAGACCCGGACACCCTGGCCGGCACCCCTGCCACGACCAGCGCCAGAGGTGAGTCGCTGCCGGAGAGCAGGTGGCTACGGGCCCTGGGCTCCTTCCTCCCGGGCTCCCTCCCCCGGCCTCCTCTGAACTGGTTGGAGGAGTCTGGTTGGAAGCCGCCGGGGGAATCCCACCCGTGTGAACCAGGAGGTGGGGGGCAGGTCTGGTTGGCTCTCACCTGCCCTCAGCCCCGGTATTGGGGGGTGGGGGGGCTTCCGTCACTGTGACTCAGACCCTTCGTGCTGCTGGGGTTACCATGGGCTTTTGTGTCTGGTTTCATCGGCTGCTCTTCTAAGCGTCCAGTCAGGGGCCATTGTCAGCAGCAGCAGTTTCTGACAGAGAAACAAGCCAAGGGAAGGAAAACCCGAGCTAGGAAGACAGGGCAAGGATCTGGGCTCCAGCTCTGGGGTCTCCCAGACGCACAGGATGGACCACCCCTTGAGGCTGGCCATGCCAGGCCCTTAGGCTGCGATGGTTTCAGGGTGGACGTGGCTGACTGCAGGAGCGCACGGGGAGGGTGACAACCCGATGGGATAGCGGGGGTTCCGCAGGTGTGACAGGTGCTTTTCAGGAAGTGTGACACCTCGTGCCCAGGACAGTGGGAGGAAAGAAGTCACTGACCACCCGGCCTGAGACAGGTTTGGGGCTGACCCTGGCACACCTTCCTCAGCTTTCTGTGCCCATCTGCAGGGCTACCTTGGCAGGCTCACGGGGGGAGGCAGCGCTCCTCCTCATGCCTCCCCTCCCAGCCTTCCTGTCTCGCAGCCTCACGGTGGGCCCAGTCCAAGTCTGTCTCCATTTCTCGCCCTGTGCCCGCCTGCCTCTCGTGGGCCAGCAGACATTCAGCTGGTGGCCCTTAGGGGTATCGGTTATCCCTTGGGGTGGTGGCTGCCAGCATCCAGGAGTGGGGACAGTGGCTGGCACTGCCCTTTCAGGTCAGAGAGTTGGGGCCATGAGTGTCTTTTTCTGGGATCTATGAAGTCCCAGGCAGCTCCTGACGGGCTCGGCCTCTGTATCTAAGGCTGGGCAGTCCCTACGGCTCCAGGCTTTGATGCGTCTTGCTATGGTCATACTCAGGCAGTGAGGCCCTGTGAGGTCAGAGTAAGAGTGGGGCTGATGTCACACATTCCTCCACCCAGTGGTCTCCTGGGGGCTGATGCCCCAGTTCCCGCCTCCTGACAGCTCTGAGTTCAGCCTCCAGCCTCTGGGGCATCTGTGGTTCCTGGCTGCAGGGGAGGCCACTGGCGGCTCCCCAGAAGCTGAGCCGAGGAGGCTGGACCGGCCAGGTCATCCCTCCATCCTCAACGCTCCCACGCTTGCCAGACACATCAGCTGCCAAGAGGCGTGCTCAGCCGCCCACACAGGCCTTCAGCCCCCAGCAGGCCGGGAACGGGGACATCCCTGTCGGGAAGGACAGGGGCTTGGCGGCCACACCCTTGCCGAGTCTTCCGAGGCTCTAAATGGAGAACACCAGGCAGACACGGCGACCTGCACCTGCTGCAAGGCTGAAAGGCCTTTCCACCAGGGCGGGCCTGTGTCTGGGCACCAGGCTGCCATCCTCGCTGGATAAGGGCAGGGCACGGTCAGTTAGCCCAGCGCCTCTCTGGCTGCCTTGTGTCTGGGGGATCCACTTGTGGATCAAGGAGAAGCAGTGTCCTATAAACCAGACTGCCCCGCGGGGGCCAGGGAGTGGTGCCCAGGGGCCTGTGGCAGCAGAGCCAGCCAGCCCCACCCATTCCTCTTGTCACACGCGGGAATGCAGACCTGGTGCGGTCAGGTCATCTGAAGTTACGGGAGGAGCGGAAATACGGATTTTTATGTGAAATCACCTGACCTTTAACTGTTGGCTACAAAATTTAAAAACATCTTGCAGGCCAAAAAAAACACACGTGGGCTCGCCCTGGCCTGCTGCTCCTCTCTAGCTGTCAGTCCCCAGCATCGCAGTCTCCCTTGCAGGAACGCAGCCCGTTTCTGGGGCTTCAGCCGAAGTGCGTGTCTGCTGTAAGGACAGCACAGGGGATAGCCGGGTACACAAGTAGGAATGTGGAAAATGCCAGAGCTGGCCACGTGTCAGTCACTGCCTCTCGGGGGTCTGATGTGTGACCCTGCCTCAGGGACATCACAGGGTCTCAAGCCAAGTCCTCTCTTTCTTTTAACTTTTATTATGGCAACCAAATAGACACAGAAGTAAAAAAAAAAAAAAAAAAGCAAAAACACCCCCTCCCAGTGCTGGGATTAGCATATGCCACCACACCTGGCTTATTTTGACGCAGGGTCTTGCTAACCTGGGCTCAAACCTATGGTTGTCCTGCCTCAGCCTCCAAATGCTGGGATTATAGGCATGCACCACCACGACTGGCTCGTTATTTTTTTAAACAGCTTCTCTCTTCAAATCACCATCTAAAGCACTGTCTTTCATTGGTGTTGATCTATCGTTCCCCTTACTTTCATTCCCCTGAGCTGTATTTGTTGGGGTTCCCCCACCCGGGGCTTCTCCAGGGGTACATGCTGGTATGTGTCTGAGGTAGCCCTCTGTCCTCTGAGTCTCACAACCTGCAGAGGCCTGGCAGGTTTGGGTTCGGTGAGCGGACACTGTGGGTGGCGCTGTGTTCTTCAAGTGACACAGTCCTCAGCTCTGCGTCTGGATTGGGCCTGCGGGGCTGGCCACCGGAGCACCCCCGGGCCAAGCCTCTCTGCGCTGTCCCTGCAGTTTTATCCCCTTTATGAAGGAAAGAGATGCGCTGGAGATGGGGTGACTTGCCCTGGGGAGGTCACAGAATGAAAAAGGAGCGGGGCCAGGCTTCCCTGGAAACTAGTGGTGTGTCTGCATACCTGCCTGTGGGGGGGGGGGGTGTAGGTGTATGAATCCACGTCTGTGTGTATGCACACGTGTGCAGGGAGAGCCATAAGCTGACTTATCAGGAGGAAGCCATGCAGGACAGGCAACGCTTGGATGCGGCAGTGCACACCTGAAATCTCAGCACTCTGGGGCTGAGGCAGGAGAATCACAAGTTTGACTTCCATCTGGGCAACTTAGTGAGACCCTGTTCAAAAATAAACAATGAAATGGTCTGAACATCTGGCGCAGTGAGAAGGCCCTGAGTTGAATCTTTACAGACACAAAACAAAATGGAGTAGACTCCAAGCAGAGGGGGTGGTTAGGCAAAGCGAGACCCCCAGCGCAAGTCCATGCAGGAGGGAGGCCGGTCTGGGGAGGTGCAGTGTGGTTAGGCCCACACCTGCCTGCGCCCAGGAGCCACCCCGCCCTGGACTCTGCAGACGGGAGGGAGGCTCCCAGGTGCCTCCGGACAGCAGTCCCCCCAGGACAGGAGACAGGAGAGCGAGGATGGGCAATAAAGACAGCTGGGCAAGTGCTGGCTGGGAGCCTCCGCAGCAGCCTGGAGGGAGCTCCACCCTGGGCCCCATCTGCCTGTCCTAAAACAAACAGAACGGCATTTATGACACGTGCCTGACTGCAGAAATATTTTAGAATCATGCCTGGGAAACCTGTGTGGCTTTGACCAGCTCCGGGCTGCCCCAACCCCTCCGGCCTGGACTTGCTCCTGGGGCCGCTGAGACCTTGGAAAAGCGACTGCGCAGGGCCTCTCCCTGGGCAGGCAGGCAGCAGTGCGCCCCCAGCCCCACCTCGTCTGCACCCAGGCCAAGGTCACCGTTTCAGTGCGCTGGACACGCGCAGATGCCAGCCTGGAGCATTTCTCAGTGCCCCAGTGCCATCCTCCCCGCCACGCCACTCCGAGGAAGTCATTTTCGTTACCCGCGTTTTTAGGTGCTCCGCGAGGTTGAGCAACTTGGGGCAGGCCTCAGAGTCAGGGAGGGGCTAAACTGGAATCCGGGGGAGGTGGGTCTGACTTCAGCATGGCCGCACCTCACACGCGGGCACACGCTGCCCACACGCCCCACCTCTCGATTCCGGGGCGCCCTAGGACTCTGGGTCCACGCGGGGGCGCGCGCAATCCCTGCCCCAGCAGGCTCCGCCCCCGGGCGGCCCCGCCCTCCCGGCGCCGGCCCGCCCCCGGGCTGACCTCACGGGCGGCGGCGGGCGCAGAGCGCAGGCAGCGCAGCGCCGTGGCCGCCCCGGGTCCCGCGGCCCCCGGCCGGCGCGGCACGGCGGGGCGCAGGCAGAGCCGAGCCGTCCATGGTGCAGCGCATGTGGGCCGAAGCGGCCGGGCCCTCGGGCGGCGCCGAGCCGCTTTTCCCCGGCTCCCGGCGGAGTCGCAGCGTGTGGGACGCAGTGCGCTTGGAGGTGGGAGTCCCCGACAGCTGTCCGGTAGTGCTGCACAGCTTCACGCAGCTGGACCCGGACCTGCCGCGTTTGGAGGTGGGTGAGCTGGCCGCGCCTGGTCCGCAAGGGACAGGCTCTTGCTCCAAAATCCCCCTGGCCCAGGTCTGAGCGGCGAGAGTTGCAGGTGCCTGCGAAGACCCCGGAGCCCCAGGCCGGGACCCCTAGATGCGTGCTGAGCTCGGGTGTGCAGTGGCCCCGGCCTCTGCCCTCCGGGGAGAATTCTTCCCGCTGCGCTGTCAGTGTTTATATCTGTGGCCTGCGAGTTGCCACCCGCAGGGCCCGGCCTCTTTTCACTCGGTGGTCAGCTGGGCCTGTACAGACAGTGTCAGGCTCCCCAGTGCAGGTGTCCAGTGGGGGTGTGTGTGTGCCACGATTAATCCAGATCCCCCGAGGTGACGGGCCACTGGAGCAGCCCGGCCAGCCTCCGGGGGGAAAGGCATCTGATGACCAGGAGCGGAGGGAGTCTCCAGTCCAAGCATGTGGGGCCAGGTGGCCTGGCAGTGAGGGACAGGGCCTTGCAGGCTAGGCCGTGACTCACTTTTGCCTGATTAGAAAATATGCTGACTCCTGAATTCGTAAGGATTTAAGAGGATTCAGAGAAGGGAGGTCGCCTGCCTGGTTGCGGCCTGAGGTAGGGAGAGCGAGGTGAAGGCCTGGACTCTTCCTCCCAGCGTCTCCTGGGCAGGGACCCAAGGGCCACATGAGTGTTCTCTGCCGCCGCCGCCGCCTGCCTGCACCTGATGCTGTGCAGCAGAGGGGTGGGGACAGGGCCAGGACAGAGTGCCCTGCTGGGGGAACTCCAGGCCCAGGACACCTCCAGTACTGGCCAGGTGACCGGGCCAGCATGCCCCTCATCACCCTGGTCTTCTTGGCTGCTGCCGCCAGACCCCTGGGCGTGTGGGGGTGGGCGGCTGACACCAGCCAGGCTCTCATCTGGCATTCATTAATGTCTGGCAACGCCTCAGGCTTTGTGTGCTGGGAGGGTCTGGCCCTGGCGCTCACAGGAGCCCTGCAGGTCCGGCTGGGCTTGGCTGCTCTCTCTGTCTCTGGCCCTCTGCATCCCTGAGGAGCCCAGGGAGAGGCCTACATGCCTGCCCCAGTGATTGCCCTCAGTGGCTCTGGCTCCCTCCCCGGGGCTGGCTGCTAGAGGCCCCCCGCGGCTGCTCTTTAGAAATCAGAGGGAAGCTTCTGGCTAGAGCAGGAAAACCAGAGTCCTGGCAGAAGAGGAGGCCACTGCCGGAAACCAAACACAATGACCATTTAGCATGGGCCTGGGGGAGGGGCGGGGAAGTCCCTGTCCCTCCTGCCAAGCCCCTCATCCTGGAGCAGACTTCCTGGTGGCTGAAGCAGGCCAGAGCTGACAGAGGTCCCTGTCCTCTGGAAACACCCCCACCACCATGGTCTCTGCCCCTTCCTGCATCCCTGTTCCTACTGTGCCTCCGCCCAGTTCTTCCCTCTCTCGCAGCCAGATGTCCTCGCGCATCTGCCTGTCATCTTGATCCTAAGCTGAGCCGCCACTGACCCAGCCCGACCTGCAGCATTCTGTGCTTCTTGGGAGTCCGTGGGTGTGGATCCCTGCCTTGGGACAAGCCGTGGCCGTGCGAAAGGGGTCCGCAGTCTGCAGCTCCTGCCTCCTCGGCCTCGTTGCCCCTGGGTAGAATTGCCTGCAGTACGGTGCTGACCCATCTTCTAGGGACTGGGCCAGAAGTGACACCCCGACTCACACAGACTCACAGCCAGGCAGGGTCACAGCCAGGACTCAGACCCGCTGGTTTCCCCATGGGTGCCTCCTGTGGACGAGAGCTGGCAGGGGTCAGAGCAGGACAGGGCAGAGCAGGGAGAGCCAGAAGCCCTGGTCAGGGGAGGCTCAGCTCTTGTCCAGGGGCAGGTGAAAGTGCTTCAGGCCGGAGATGGGACACACAGGTCCGATGAGCCCGAGAGCTGGTGCCCTGTGGGACGGAGGCTTGTGTGAGTGATTTGCATGCGTTCTGTCATTTGGGGTCAGAGAATTCGATGAAATTATTAATGGGATGGCTTCAGGCCAACGAGCTGGTCAGTGCGGAGGTGGATCCTGACCCAAAAAGTCTTGTTGTGAGGCCCAAATGTGCTTCAGGTGGGACAGAGTGTGGTCCTCTGTGTACTTAGTGGGCGCTCTGCTTTACTTGGTTGGTCTCTTGATCACACTGCGTGTAGCTCTGCAGCCAACCCCAGGGCTCTACTACCTACGACCCTGGAGGCCCGGAGGCACACCCCAAGGGGTGTGCGTGGGTGGCACCTGCACTCTTGAGACTAATCCTTGGGGAAGGTTTCCTGGCTCCGAAGAGGAACCCCCAGCGGCTGGGGGGGCCTATCACCATGGCCCCCACTGCTTTATTTCTGGACATAAGAGGAAGGAGTGGCCCACGTTGGTCAGTACTCCTCCAGTCCCACCTTGTAGGGACCCTCGGGCACGCTGACCTGTTGCCTGGGAGGCCCAGGCTTGGCCCGGGAGAGGAGTGGTGGCGGGGCAGCTCCAGGAGATGGCTGGCTGTGTGCCAGTGAGGCCGGGGTCTGATCCTCAGTCGGGAGGTCGGACAGACTTCCCAGGTGCTCTGCATCGCTGGTGAGAGCCCACCTGACAGTCAGGAGTGTGTGCGCACGGGCAGATTCAGCACCCGCCATGGGCGCAGCCATGCTCTGAACATAGGGGCCGGTTTCAAGAGGCAGCGCCCAGGCCAAGGACTGGCTCCCGGGGTGGCTGGCTGGCTGCCTCAGCGGCTCCTACAGTGTGGTACCGCAGTGCTGTGGCCACCCTGCCCCAAAGTCCGGCGCCCAGCCCTGCAGCCCCAGAAACACTGTTGCTGAACACGAGCCTCCCAGGCCCACTCAAGAGACTGGAGTCAAAGCCGGCAGCAAGGCGCAGGAGGAGCGGAAGGTGGGGCAGACCTGCTCTCCTGGAGAGGGACCAGACAACAGCCGAGGGCCACTTGGGGCAGGGCAGGAGGACAGGAGTGAGGCCTGCGTTGGGTGGGCCGAGATACAGCTTTCAGATTTTCCTCTCTCTGATGCTTTTGCAGCCATCCCTGGAAGCTTGTGGTCCTCGCCAGCCCAGAGGTGCAAAGCTGGAGGCCTGAGGGCAGAGAGCTATGCTGGAGCACAGCCTGGCCCCTTTAAGCCTGCTGCCCTCTGAGCGTCGGTTTGCTCATCTGTAAGATGGGCATGATGCCATTGGTCCCCAGGGCTCTGGTATGGATTCAGTGAGAGAGGCAGTTTGATAAACAGTCCACAGTGCCTGGCACAGTGGCAGAGCTGGACAGGTGGCAGCAGCCACAATTAGGTTTTCTGGCCAAGTGCCAGGGGGAGTGCCCATGCCTTGGGCCCTGGGACTCGCTGCCCACCCTGTCAGCCCCCCAGGCCTCGCGCTCACAACTGACCTTGGGCCACGATACAGACCTTTCTCCCAGAATCCTTCACAAACCACCACTCAGATGCAGGTGCGCAGCGCTGGCCCAGCTGTGTGGCCTGAGGAAGTCCTTCCTGTCTCTAGCCTCTGTCACATCTGTGTCACGAGGGCCGGACCCTGCTCTGAGGTGGTGGCTGTGCTGGAAGCAGCAGCCAGGCCGTGTTTGTTCCAGTCCCTGTCCTGGCCGTCATTTCCCGCCTCCTGACCTGGCTGTGCCCCTGCCCGGCTGTTTTCTCTTCCATCAGGTGGGCTGTGGAAAGGATTAAGTGCACAGGGTGTGGGGAGGGCCTGGCACCAGGAAGTCCCCATGTGTGCTGGGCGCTGCGGTCAGTGGTGTTGGTGTTGATGGACCTTCAGCCATGGAACCAGGCCTCCCTCCTTGGCCACCATCAGCTACGCCCCCTCCCAAGCTGGCCCTGTGCTGTCCTGCCCGCCTGACAGTCAGGAGTATGTGCGCTTGGGCAGGCCAGCGTTGACAAGGCCAGGGGTCTGCCAGGCTGGAATGCTGGGTCTCCCCACCCCAATTTGGAGCATATTTTTCATCCTCCTTAAATGCTGATGTGGCCACAACAGGGCACATTAGGCTCCGAGGCTGACTGGGAGTGTTCCTGGGGACTCGTGCTCAGCCAGCACAGGCCGGTCCCCAGACTTCCTTTCAGGGTTCAGAACATTGCTCTGTTCCCATGGCAGCCAGGCCCCTGTGTAATCTCCAGCAGAGGCAGCCACTGGCTGCAGATCTGGGGGTCAGGAGTGTGGCCTAACCACACTCAGGGCCGATGCAGTCCTGCTGGGGCCCTGCCTGTGCCCAGAGTCGGAGGCCGGCCCCCGGGTCGTGATGCTTGCTGACACTTTCGCTCTCCTTCCCAGGGGGCACCGACGTGAGAGCTGAGCCAGGACCTGGACACTTCGGCCAACACCCTCGGCCCCAGTGCAGGCCCCGTGCCCACCTCTGTGAAGTTGGGTCAGGGCATGGCCCTGTGGGCCCCAACGGCCCAGCATTCTGTTCTGTGCCATGTCCAGACTGCTGCGCTGGTACCAGCTAAGGCTGGAAAGCTGGGCTTTGGGCTTTGGGCGAGCCGCCCTCTGAAAGGGTTTGTGTGCCCAGAGTTTGCCCACGAGCGCCCTAAGTGGCTTCTGATCACTCTGGCCCTGAACTAGCCCAGAGAGTGGTGGGGTCCCCAAAGGTGTAGAGCCTCCCCTCCCTGTCCAGCACAGGGAGAGGTCAGTGACTCCACCCCCTTCTCCCTCTGCCCGGGTCCTTCAAGGGCACCCGCAGTGCAGCTGGGGGCATCAGCGATCCCTAACCCTTGGTGTTGCAGGGGAGCAGGAAGCTGGGCCACAGTGGAGGTGAGGGCAGGAGAAGGTGTCGCCCCAGTGTGTGCCGATGTGACCTACCCAACTGGGAGAGAGCAGGAGCGGGTGGTGTCCCTGAGGGTCCGTGGACCCCCATTATTCTCCGTTACTGGAACTCAGCTTAGCCTCCATTGACTGGAGACACAGCGTCATGGTGGCCTGCCACTCTGACACCACCCACCCAGGCCCTGTTTGCCTGTCCTAGGGGCTCTGGGGTACCCCAGGGACACAGCTGCCTCCTGTCCACTGAGCCGAGTATGTTCAGAGGCACAGCTCGCTGTCCTTGGCCCAGGGTCCCGAGACAGTGGGCGCTCGGAGATGGGGAGGCAGGGCCCTCCCTAGACCTAGCTGGCTGCGGGGCTTGCTTTCCTCTGAGGAGCTCAGGGTGCCGCTGGGACGTCCTCCCACGGGGAAGGGAGGGAGACGCCCCTCTGCTCAGCTGTTTGCCGTGCTGCTCCCCCTGAGCCTGGCCCTCAGCATCCTGGCCTCCACGCGGGTGTCCACTCCGGGCAGCTCGCTCTTCACAGGAGATAGCCCAGGGTCCTGTGCAGGTTCCTGGTCCCGTTCCTGCTGCCCCAGAGCATTTAGGGCTGCTGGCTGTTTGCTTTCTCTGTCCCCAAAAGGAGGGCTGGAGAGTTCTGTCCAGGACCTTGGCAGCTTTTGGTCTTGGGATGGCAGGTGTTGCGATGCCTGTGCCTGGCATTGCTCTGGCAGCCCAGGGAGCCAGAGGCCAGGATTCAGTCCACCTGGGCCAGAGCAGTTTCCCATCGGTGCAGCAGAGCAGCACCTCCCCTGTGGCGGTCATCTGTGGCTCCGGACGCCTGCCGTACCCCTCCACGCACACACCAGGCTGGCAGAAGGGGCCTCTTGGTGGGGGAAGGGCGCGAGGATCACATGACACCAGGCAGAGCCCTGGCCAGCTGCTGGGCTGCAGCCGCTGAGGGCTAAGCCTCACTGCGGGTCTGCTTGCGGACCTGTTCAGGGATGCCCAGGCCGCTGGGAGGCTGAGCTGGTGCAACAGAGCCCTGCTGGGAGCAGGCACCACGCCAGGTCTCCCAGGAGTTAAGATCCTGTGTCCTGTGGCAGGTGCCTCATGCAGGAGACTGTCAGGGACTGGGGTGTGCACATGCCAGGTTCTGGCAAGGCTGGAGCCCCTGGGAAAGGAAGAGGCCTTCCAGAGGGCCTGGAGGAGTCAGGGTGGTCAGGGCCCCGTCCCCCAGGCTTGCGCACCCCCAAGGCAGTTTCCCAGCAGAGGCAAGAGAGTCTTTCATTTTCCAGAGGCCGGAGGGAAGTTCCCCTCCACCAGGGCCGGGTGACCTCTCTTAGCCTCTGGTGTGGCCTGCTTTGGGGGCGTGGGTATGCCTGTGGGTTCCCCGCCAACATCCAAGAAACAAGGCTGGCCCTTTCTCCAGGGGAGGCAGAGGTTGGGGCCCCGGCATGATACCCCTGGCTTTGCACTGGTGCAGAGCCCAGAACTGGAGGCAGTCTGGAGCCATTATAGGCAGGCTTCTGGAAGATAGTTCCCAGGTCTCCAGAGCCTCCTAGGGGTTGGCAGGAAGTAGTGGGCCCAGGCTAAGCCAGCACCTGCACTTGGGCCTCTGGCTCCACACACTTAGGTTGGGGAGGGTGACCTCGTCCCAGCGCAGGCGGCACTGTGCAGTTAGTGGCCCTGTGCCAGGCTCGAACCTCTCAGCTCCTCCCTAGACTGTCACGCCTGCATCTTTCCTCCAGCACCCTCAGCACCACAAATGCACCCCTACCCCAGACGGTGCACAGGGCAGCCCCTGGTGCCCATGGCTAAGAGGCCTTGCTGCTCATGGCAACACAACCCCCAGTCCAGCATGCACAGTGCCTGGAGCCCCTGGCCCCCAAAACAAGGCCCTTCCCTTTCTGCCCTGGGCCTCCAGAACAGCAGATGACCTCTTGCTGTGCCAGCCAAGGGCTCAAGGGGCTTCTGTGAAACCCCAGCACAGCCAGCACCATCTGCATCCGCCCCTCACATGAGGAGGAACAGTGCGCTGGCATGTGAATGGGAGAGGAGGAAGGAAGTGGCCTCAGATGTGGCGGTCCGGGGTGTCTCACACGGGCCCCCGCCTTTGGTGCTGACTCCAGGGCTGGGTCAGCCAGGACCCAGGGCTGGGCTGGGGGCGTGGCTCGGAGGCCGGCACATGGGCAGCCTGGGGCCCCAACTGGCAGGGTGGGCGGAGTCTCATTGCAGCCACTGCCAGGCAGCCCCTGACCCCGGCTGGCTGGCTGCGGCCGCTGTCTTTGCAGAGCTCCACGCAGGAGATCGGGGAGGAGCTGATCAATGGGGTCATCTACTCCATCTCCCTGCGCAAGGTGCAGCTGCAGCCTGGAGCCGGCAAGGGCCAGCGCTGGCTCGGGGTGAGTGCGGCCCCTTCCAGGTTGTCCTGCTGGGGGTCCCAAGGACTCCGGGCCTGAGGTGCCACCCCCACCTGGCCAGGTGTGAAGGTGGTGCCACCATACTGCCCGTGAGAGGGAGGAGGGCACGATTCACCTTAGGCAAGGGTCTCGGCTTCGTTCCCATCTCCATGCCCCATGTAGCCATCAGCCGATGGTCCCGCCCGTGTCCCAGCCTTCCCCGAGACCATGTTCATTCGGCCATTCGTCACCCCAGGCCCCTGTAGCCGGGAAGCGGGCATGACTCAGCTCCGTGATGCTCCAGAAGGTGTTGATGCCACAGCGGTTAGGCCCCCACTGCTGTTGGACACAGTCCTTTCTGCAGAAACCTCTGGTGTGTCCGGTGGGCATCCCCCTCTGGACCTGCCTCTGTGTTCTCATCTCTAGAATGGGGTGTTTTGTTAGGAAGCACTCGGGCTGATAGTCTCCCGAGCTGTTGTCTGACGGGCATAGGCGCGGTGACGCTGGCCCACTCAGGTGTGCCCTCTTTGCTTTTCACTTACTCGGAGACAGGGTCTTGGCAGGTTATCCAGGCTGGCCTTGAACTTGTGGTCCTCCAGCCTCAGCCTCCAGGTAGCTGGGTCGATAGGTGGTCCCCAAGCCCTCATTCTCCTGGAGATGCCTCCAGATGCCCACTCTGGCCCCGCCGCTGAGGGCTGAGGGCGCTCAGCCTGAGCCTCAGCTGGACTGTCCTGGAGCCGCGCGGTGCTGACACTGGCCCTGTCCCTCCCCTCCCCCCAGTGTGAGAATGAGTCAGCCCTGAACCTCTACGAGACTTGCAAGGTGCGGACCGTGAAGGCAGGCACGCTGGAGAAGCTGGTGGAGCACCTGGTGCCCGCCTTCCAGGGCAGCGACCTCTCCTACGTCACTGTCTTCTTGTGTACCTACAGAGCCTTCACCACCACCCAGCAGGTGCTGGACCTGCTCTTCAAAAGGTGCGCACCCACCTCTCAGCCCGGGCGGGGTGGGGCAGGGGAGCCGTCGCCTCCTGGCTGGGGCTAGGAATGCCTTCACTTCTCTGTGTGGAAACTGGGGTGCTCGGAGCAAACCCTAGGGTGTCATGGGGACCAAGCAGGAAGAGCCCTGAAAGTGCCTGGGCCCCTCACCTGAGGCCTCGGCAAAGCAGTCTCCGTGTTTGGGAAAAGGTCCCAGGTTTCGTCTGGTGCGTCCTATGCTGCTTCTAGCCATCACCAGAGCCGAGGGTGGACCGCGGGCTTGGGGGCTGCTGAGTCTGAAGGAGCTGCTTGTGCGGGGGGAGCCCGATGGTACAGACACGTCTCCAGGCGGCGTGTAACACAGCAAGGGGGCAGGCACCCCCTACCATCCTGGCCCCTCCGTGGGGTGTCACGCAGTAACTCTAGACGTCGTAAGCAGGTACGGTAGATGTGACGCCCTCACGGCCTCCTCTAGATATGGCTGCATCCTCCCCTATGCCAGCGAGGACGGCGGGCCGCAGGACCAGCTCAGAAAGTGAGTGGACCTTGGCCCAAGCAGAAGGGCTCCTGTCTGGCAGGGCAGGGCACAGCCGACCCCTTGATTCCCTGGGAGGGAGATGGGTGGGCACCAGGGAGCAGAAAGGAGGCTCTGTGGAAGCCAGGTGTGCTCACTGTGGGGAGCAGCCTGCTTGGCTGGCTGCTGGGGTTGGGTTGGCTACAGGGCAGCTGCACCCTCCGTGGGCATGGGTGAGAAGATAAGCCCCACACCTGTCTCAGGGCAGAGCCATGCAGCTTGTAGGGCCAAGGAGCCAGATGGGGGTGGTCTCTGCAAGGGTGGTAGGGCTGCCTGGCCCCTGACTGCTGCTCATCTGCTAACCCTCAGTGCCATCTCCTCCATCCTGGGCACCTGGCTGGACCAGTACTCGGAGGATTTCTGCCAACCTCCAGACTTTCCCTGCCTCAAGCAGCTGGTGGCATACGTGCAGCTCAACATGCCCGGCTCGGACCTGGAGCGCCGTGCCCACCTCCTCCTGGCCCAGCTGGAGGACATGGAGCCCAGCGAGGCCGAGCCTGAGGGTGAGGCTTGGTGGGCCTGAGAGGGCAGGTAGAGGGGTCTGCGTGAGGCCCACTGGGCTTGGAGTTTGTCTGCAGTGGTGTCCGGACGGAAAGGCTCCGGGCGAGGCCATCACCTGCAGTGTCCCTTCTTGTTTGCAGCTCTGTCACCAGCTCCGGTGCTCACTCTGAAACCAGCCGCAGAGCTGGACCCCACTCCAGTCCCAGTTCTGACATCCACTCCAATAGCAGCGCCCACCCTGGGCCCACAGCTGGAGCCAGTGTCCACTTCCCAGCTCCAGGAGGCGCCTGCCGCTGTGCTGGAGCTTGGGCCGGCAGTAGCACCTACTACAGAGCTGGACTCCGCTCTGTCCCAGACCCCAGAGCCAGAGCTGCCCTCGGCCCCCGAGCTGGCTGTCGAGTCAGCCTGGCCTCCGCCTGTGGCTATAGAGAATGGACTGGGCCAAGAGCCTCACATCCTGATGTTTCCTCCCGACCTGGTGGCGGAGCAGTTCACGCTGATGGATGCGGTGAGCAGCCGGGCTCTACGCGGCCGGGCTTCCTCCTTGAGACGCCTGACACCTGCTCCAGCCTCCCCATGGCCAGGAGTCTGTGCTTCTGCCCCAGTCCCAGCTCCCCCATCACACCCTGCATAGCCAGGGCAAGTTTCTGAGCCTCGAGGCCTTGCCCACCGGGACAGTAGACTCGGGTCTGTCCCTGCCTCCCCTGGGAGTGAACAGGATTCCAGGAGCAGCATAGGCTGTGGCCCAGCTTGTGAGGAGGAGGCGCACTCACCACACGCTCCCAGGCCCCACCGTCTGTCCACCTAGAACCCTCACCAGCCTCAGCACTCGAGGCCACAGTAGATGCCCACCCAGTCCTGAGAGTAGTGCCTGCGACGGGAGTGTGCGTGCACCGAGCCCTGAGGAAGGGCAGGTGTGAGCCTCAACCTGTGCTGGGCAGACAGTGGGCAGGGAGCGCCGCTCTCCTTCATGCTGCCATCTCTGCCTGGGTCGCTTCCATGCAGTGTCCTCAGGGGTCACAGGACCAAACCCAGGGAGCCCTGGCTGCTGGGATACCATCTTGGCCCGAGGGACTGGGGTCTGTGGCAGGGCCCGGTGACACTGACCCTCTCCCTAGGAGCTGTTCAAGAAGGTTGTGCCCTACCACTGCCTGGGCTCCATCTGGTCGCAGCGGGACAAGAAGGGCAAGGAGCACCTGGCACCCACCATCCGTGCCACTGTCACCCAGTTCAACAATGTGGCCAACTGCGTCATTACCACCTGCCTCGGTGACCGGAGTATGAAGGCCTCAGACAGGGCCCGGGTGGTGGAGCACTGGATCGAGGTGGCCAGGGTGAGCTGCAGGGGGGTGCGGGGCCCTGTCCCTTCCCCACTCCGCCGAGCACAGATGCCAGCTCCTCCTTCCAGCACCCTGCTGCCTTGACACTCAGTCCCCCTTTTGGGGTTCACTCCCTCCCACGTGTGCCCTCAGGGCTCCGCAGGTGTCCATCTGTGTCACAGGAGCAGGGGCTCTGCCCAGGGCTGGGGCAGTGGTGGCATGAGCCCCAACTCTGCTGATCTCCCCCCCTCCAGGAGTGCCGTGTCCTGAAGAACTTCTCCTCCCTCTACGCTATCCTCTCTGCTCTGCAGAGCAACGCCATCCACCGCCTGAAGAAGACGTGGGAAGATGTCTCCAGGTGGGCCTGCCCCACCGCGGGCCCCAGGCCAGGGCAGATGGCCGATGCATGAGGGCCCCTCCTAGGCCCTGAGAGCCTGTCTGCGGACCCCGCAGGCGGGGGATTTGGAGGTGGGGTTCCTAAGATGCACAGGTTTGACCGCACCTTGCCTGCCCTTCCTGACTGGCATCCTCTGCCTTCCCCATAGGGACAGCGTGCGGATATTCCAGAAGCTGTCTGAGATTTTCTCTGATGAGAACAATTATTCGCTGAGCAGAGAGCTACTCATCAAGGTCAGGGGCCGAGGGAGGAGGTGGCACAGGATACTGGTTCTTGCCTGAAAGATTCTTGATGAAAGCCCTGTCCTGACTTCCCCAGAGGAAAGGAAGAGGGGTCTCTGTGGCCTTTGAGCAGATGTGGCAGTTTGGGGTGCCGGGCACCCGCTCACGAGGTAGTGAGAGCAGCCGGTCATTCCGGGAGGCTGCATGAGCCAGTGGGATTCGCGGGTGTCCAGCCCAGGTGCGCTGGGGGATGGAAGGGGCTGCGGCTGCCCCCAGCTGTCCCACAAGGCCAGGGCCTGGGATGGGAACTTCAGAGGGCGTCCTCGCTAGGAGGCAGAAATGGGTGCACTGTGCTTCTCTGCCCTCTGCTGACAGCAGAGGGTGCCAACGGGCCACAGCAGACCTGCAGGGGCCACCAGGAGCCTCTGCCATGGCCTACTGCCCAGCGGCATCGGGAACAGATGAACCCTCAGTGGGTCCCTGCTGCCCCACCCTAAAGGCTTCCACATGGCAGGAAGCAGGGTTGCCCTGCCCACCCTGTTCCCAGTGTGCTGGGCAGTCAGGTGGCCCCGAACAACTCCTGGTCCTGAGTGCAGGAGGGCAGAGTTCAGTGCAGAGAGCAAGGCGAGGGCTCCATGGAGGCAGGAAGCTTCTGGGTTAGCCAGGGCTCCCTCTGGGGGTCACTGACACCCTATGGCTCTCCTCCCGTGACTTTGCCTGTCCGGAGCCCCGGCACACCCCCATGTGAAGGCTAGTGGGGCTGAAGGTCTGCCCTTGTCCCTGGGTGCATTGCCATGCTCTCTGTGCCTCAGTTTCTGCAAGTGACAGGGGGAGGAGTGAGTAGTCTGGGTGCTGACATCACGCAGGACACGAGGTCCGAGGCAGGGTGTGCAGAATGGGCCAGGGCAGGAACCACCTTGGCAGAACTGTGACCCTGAGGCGTCAGGTGGCAGGCCAGGGCAGTCGGGAGCTCACCACTGAGTGATCAGGAACTGCAGCTGGGACTGGAGAAGCCTGGGCACCAGCCACGAGGCCGTGGTCGGGCACTGGAGGGATGGGGGCACAGGGAGGAAGGCCTCACTGACTCCGTCGTCACCCCTGGCAGGAAGGGACCTCCAAGTTTGCCACCCTGGAGATGAACCCCAGAGGGGCTCAGAGGCGACCGAAGGAGGCGGTGAGTGGGCCGGGGAGGGCAGGGTGCTGGCAGCAGGAGAGGGGGCTCCCCAGCCCTGGTCCCTGTCATCCCGCTGCCTGAGGTGCCCTGTTAGTGGGGCCATGTCTTGACCAACTGGCACTGGGGGTCAAGATGCAGCCACCAGAGCCAGGGCCTGGCACAGCCCTTGGGGGAATGTACAGGGCGGGGTCATAACACTTTGGGGATTCTGTCGCATGCCGCCATGGGAGAAGACCAGCGACAGTGTAGGGCTTGGGAAGCAAACCCAGGGTGAAAAGCCTTGGGGTCAGGGTCTCTGGCCTCACTTTGCACCTCCCCCAACGCCACAGGGTATCATCCAGGGAACCGTCCCCTACCTGGGCACCTTCCTCACTGACCTGGTGATGCTGGACACTGCCATGAAGGACTATCTGTATGTGAGTGACTAAGGCCGGGCAGGTGGGGAGCAGTTCTGGGCGGCTGGACCCTGAGGCCTGGGAGTCAAGTGCTCTTTGCTGGCCCTAGGCCATCAGTGCTTACGGGAGCCTTGTGGCTGGTTCCATGTGCCAAGGCACCATGCTTTTCTACCCATGGACCCAAACACTGCCTCACCTTAGAGCTGCAATGGGTTTTGACCAAGCTGGGCACAATTAGTCTCTTGGGTGCTGATTGTAGCCTAGAATGTGGAGCTGGACTCCCCAAGGTCAGGAGGCTGTTGATGGCCAAGTGGAGCCATCTCACTTGAAACCTCGGTCTCCACTTGTCCTCGGAGAGAGCAGGCAGGGCAAGTAGATTCAGGAGTCTGCAGCCTGCAGCAGCCCTGCCCTGGCATCCACAGCCTGTCCTTGTCCTGATCTGGGCGCACCCTGCCCCCTGGTGGGCACTCCTGGTGGTGCAGCCTGAGACGCTAAGCCATGATCAGAGGGCTGCTTTTGACCGCAGGCTGTCTGCCTTCTAGGGGAGGCTGATCAACTTCGAGAAGAGGAGGAAGGTAAGGGGCTGCCGCCATCGCAGAAGAGGGGTCCTGCCTGGGCGGACACTGCTGCTAATCGATGGGGAGGTCTGGTTTGGAGAGGAGCCGTCTTGTGGAAGTAGAGAGATGGGCCCCAGGACATCTTCCTGGGGTTAGCAGTCTGGACCCCGCCATGAGGACAGACAAGCATGGCAGGTGGCAGGCGCGAGGGTGGGCCCACAGCGCAGATGGCTCGTCACCATCCTGCCTGCCTGCTGCAGGAGTTTGAAGTGATCGCCCAGATCAAGCTGCTGCAGTCGGCCTGCAACAACTATAGCATCGCGCCCGAGCAGCACTTTGCGGCCTGGTTCCGGGCCCTGGAACGGCTCACTGAGGCCGAAAGGTGAGGCGGGGCAGGAACTGCAGCAGGGGTCTGTGGGGCATGGGCCTCTTCCCTGGTGCCAGCTGTTGGTTGAGCCCTGGGAAGGACACACTGCTGCCAGCCTCATGCCACCTTGCCCCTAGCTACAGTCTGTCGTGTGAGCTGGAGCCCCCATCTGAGTCAGCCAGCAATACACTCAAGTCCAAGAAGAGCACCGCCATCGTCAAGCGCTGGAGCGAGTGAGTGCTGGCCGGGCGGAGGTCAGGACGTTACGCGAGTTCATGTGCGCACACGCGCGTGCACAAACACAGACACACACACACACCCAGTGTGGGCTCGGCACGCACGCGCGCACGCGCACACACACACACACACACACACACACACACACAGTGTGGGCTCAGGAGTCACCCAGGCTGGCAGGGGTCCTGGTACCTGAGCTGGCATCCAGCCCAGGACACAGAAGGCCACGGGAGCATAGGGTGTGAGGCCTTGGAGAGGCCCTTCATGCCCACTGTCCTCTGCCTAGCCGCCAGGCCCCCAGCACTGAGCTCAGCACCTCCGGCAGCTCCCACTCCAAGTCCTGTGACCAGCTCAGGTGCGGCCCCTACCTCAGCGGCGGAGATGTCGCCGACGCGCTCAGTGTACACTCAGCCGGCTCCTCCAGCTCCGACGTGGAGGAGATCAACACGAGCTTTGTCCCAGAGTCCCCAGATGGCCAGGAAAAGAAGGTGACTAGCTGTCTGCCCTCCTAGCGTCCCTGTGTCCTCACAAGGCCCCAGAAGCCTGGCTCCCGACCAGGGCCACCAGCGCCAGGCCTGCAGGGCCCCAGCTCTGCTGACGTTCTGTCCCCCACAGTTCTGGGAGTCGGCCTCCCAGTCCTCACCAGAGACCTCTGGCATCAGCTCGGCATCTAGCAGCACGTC
>PVIR01002888.1:0-21357 GCA_004026965.1 Petromus typicus | reverse complement strand
AGGCCCTGACTTCCTCACAGGTTCCGCTGCAGGTCGACACTGTACAGGGGCCACTGTTGGGTTCTGGTTATCTCTGGAGTGTGAGGCCAGTAGGATTTGCTCACAGAATGCAAAAGGGCGTCTGGGGAGCACTCCGGTCCCCTGGCTCCTAGCTTTCAGTGAGCCACCTGTCTGTCATGCCAGCACCCAGCATGGCTGTCAGGAGCACAAGACTGCGTGACCTGTGTCTGCGTTCTGCTTATGCTCTGGCCCAGGTCCAGGCACCCAGCGTTCTGGCATGCGCCACCCACACTGTCACAGCCTCCAGGCCGGAGCGGGCCTGGCATTGGCAGGGCCAGTGGACAGCCAGCTCTTGCTCCCTTGAGGTTGGGCCCAAGGCCATCCAGTTCCATTTCCCTGAAGGCCCAGGAGGACAGCAGGGCTGGGAGCACGGGTGCCCACCCTGGGGAGCAGGAGCAGAGTATGCCTCGGATCCTCCTGTGAGAGGCTGTGCTCAAGGCTGAGGGGGCTCTGCAGGGTCCCTGGCCATATCTAATGGCCTGACCACTTCCCCACCCAGGTGACAAGCCAGGATAAGGCTCCCACCGTCATCCGCAAGGCCATGGACAAACACAACCTGGATGAGGAGGAGCCGGAGGACTACGAGCTGGTGCAGGTCATTTCAGATGACCGCAGTGAGTCAGGAGGAGGGCGGAGGGCAGAGGGCAGAGGACGGAGGGCGGAGGGCAGAGGGCAGCAGCTCTGTGGTGCCCACAAGCCCCCCAGCCCAAGTCTGAGGAATTTGGTCTAAGGAGTACCTGGCAGTGCGAGGCGCCCACTGCACAGGGCAACCCACCCCGCGTCAGCCCTGGGCGCCCAGCTCGCTTCACTGCCCCAGAAGCTTCTGATTCTCCCTGGCGGGAGTTGTCCCCGGGACATCAGCCAGCACTGCGAGCTGCAGTCAGTGCAGGAGAAAGGGAAAAGGCTCGTGGATGACAGGGCGGGCCCGCTGGCAGGCAGGAGAGAAAGCCTGTGCTTCAGAGAGGCCGGAAGGCCATGGGCCAGGGTGTCACCTGTTAAGGCCCGAAGCCAGGAGGATGGAGAACTAGCGTTAGAGCCCCATGGGGCCAGCACTGCCTGAGAATAAGCTCTCGGCCCGAGGAGGTGTAGGAAAAGACCCGAAGGACTTCCTGGGGCCGGGAACCCACTGGCTGTGGAGGCCTCCTGGGCCCGGCACGGGGATAAGGAGGCAAAGCCAAGAGCCCATAGGTTTTCCCAGGGGCCCTGCCAGTCCGTCCTCGAGCAGGGGTCTTGGGAGGGCTCCTGGATGTCGGTCTGGATCGGGGAGCCTTGGGTCTGTTGTGATCCAGGCCTGACTGCGAGGAGCTCTCGAGCAGTGAGGGCACGGGGTGGGGGGTGCAGAGAGCGTCGCTGACCACTCCCCCCACACACACACAGAGCTGAAGATCCCCGAAAACGCCAATGTGTTCTACGCCATGAACTCCACTGCCAACTACGACTTCGTCCTGAAGAAGCGGACCTTCACCAAGGGGACAAAGGTCAAGCACGGGGCCAGCTCAACCCTCCCTCGCATGAAGCAGAAAGGACTCAAGATTCCCAAGGGCCTCTTCTAAGGACACCCCTGGGTCTGGCTGACCAGCAGCTCAGCTTCCAGGCAAAGCAGGTACCCTCTGCCCACCTGCCAGCCCAGACCGCTCCCCCGACCCTCCTCTGCCGGGATTGACACCTGCCATCGGACAGGCTGACCTGGCCTCTGTGCACCACTCACTGCCGTAGGTGCCTTCTGCTCTCTGGAACCAGAGGACTAGCTGACTTGCCAAGGAGGGTGCCAGCGGGCATGGTGCCCAGGCTTGCCCCCAGGCACCACCCTCCATACACTTCCCTGACACCTTCCCAGGTGCAGGCCACTGCCACCTGTGCCCCAGGTACCCCAGGGCACCCACTCAACCAGCGGGTCTGACAGTGCAGCCCTCTTCTCTTGCCATGGGCACCGGGCTGTGACCTCACGGGGTCCTGGCCTCCTCGCACCACACTAGCCTTTCTCGGGCTGCACCAAAGACCCCATCGTCAGCCGGGCCGAGAGGCAGGCTCTCCTGACTGCGGAGCCCCGAGGATGTCGCCCCTCATGCCACAGCAAGTGCCATTCAGCACTGCACCGGGCTGGATGAGACCACGGGATGGGGTTGGGAAGGAGGGGGGCGGGGGCGTGACTGAATATTTGTATAGAAAGAAAAAATGTTTACTGATTGGGGTGGGGCAATATTTATTTGTTGTAAATAGAAAATGCTAGACTTGAATATTATATTAAAACCTTGTTTCTACTACAGCCTGGTCAGCGTGATTTTGTTCTGATTTTTTGCTGTAACATACGTAATATGGAGACTCACATTTTATGCTCAAATACAGAATCTCGTGGCATTGGCCGCGCCCTTCTCAAGCACGTGCAGCAGCACACGTATCAGCTCAGCCGGGAAGTTGGTGTCCGTGTTATGAAGCTGGGTGGTGCGCCGAGGCGGGCACCCAGAGCCCCTGCGATTAGAGGTTGGAAGTGCTTAGAGTACGCACAGCCTGTGGAGTTCGAGTATCTTTAAAGGTAATATTTGCAACAGAAAATAGCCAAGTAAGAAGCTCAGTCTCTGAGGAAGCAGCCCGGACAGTGATGACTGGGGGCAGCAGGAGCCCGGGGCCCCCGGAACCTGATCAGACACAGCAGCCGGGAGACAAGATGGAGGGCGATGCTGCCAAAGCCCGACTGTCCAGGGCATCCCTCAGCAGTGGGCTGGCAAACCCAGCGAATGCACATGAGAAGCACGCCTGCACACGGAGGGCAGAGGACCCGCCGTACAAGCCGCAGCCTTTTAACGAGCAGCAAGAGTCTCTCAGCAGTGACAGTCTGATTTCATAATGGCTGTTCTGTAGTATGCAACGTCCAGTTCTGAAGGCTTTGGCAGGAACGCTCCCTGAGGAAGTCCAGGTGTCAGGCTCGGTAGTCAGTAAGAGCAGGGGAAATGTGCAGGTGGAAGGTAGGCCCTTCCTCTCATGAATTATGTAGCTATATAAATGGGTTGGAGTCTCCATTTTAAAAGCAGAACTTTTGGGGATGTGGTGATGCATGCCTATAATCCCAGCACTCTAGCAGGCTGAGGCAGGAGCAACACAACTTAAGTCCAGTCTGGGAAATGTGGCAAAACCCTGCCTCAAAAAACATGAAAGGTCTGGGGAGGTGGCTCAGCATAGTTCAATTCTCAATAACAAAAAATTTTTAAAAGAAAGAATATGATGACCAAAATGGATTTAAAAACCCAAACAACAATCTGTGATGCATTCAAAGAGATTTGCTTTGAATGCAGAAATATTGCAATAATAGAAAAGATTCAATGAAAACAGTACATTTTAACAATAACTATGTCATCAGGCAAAATTGAAAAAGGTACCGAGAGGCAAAAGTCGATGTATTCGGGTAGAAGTTTAAATTCTTTGAGAAGATAGAACTGTAAACATGCATACCTGATGACAAGCCCACAATATGCAAAGCAAAACATCAATATAATTAAAGGGAGAAATGTATCATTGGAAACCTCACGTCCAATAATGGACAGATCGGGCGTGGTGGCGCAGGTCTGCGATCCCAGGATCCCAGCGTGCAGGAGCTAGGGCAGGAAGGTCACTGTGAGTTCAAGGAACAAAAACTGAAAAAAAGCCAATAGTGGACAGGGGATCTGTGGGGAAACACACTGAGCAACATCGAAGCAACTGGACCCAGAAGGTGCCTGGGGGACCCTTCAGTCCAGCAGGATCCTCACTCTTCCGAACACACGAAACCTGCCCCAGAGGAGAGCCGTGTGAGACCACAAAGTCTTAGCACATTCGGGATCACACAGTGTCTTTCCAGCTACCCTGGGATGAAACAAGAAATTAATGGAGGGAAAACTACGATACTGTCAAATGTGGAAATCAGGCAATTTATTCTGAAACAACCAAGGGATAAGTGGGTCTCGGATATCAGGACCTTGAGATGGTGGAAATAGGAAAACATCAAGATTTAAGACTGTGAGAAGCACTGCCCACAGGGAAAGTAACAGCTGTCAGCACTTGGATTTGAAAAGAAAGATCACGTGCCAGCAAGCAGACTGTGCGCCACAAGGAGCCAAAGAGAAAGTCTGTGCCCCAAACTGAGACTGCCCCAAACCAGAGGGAGGGAGATAATCGATCAGACAGAGAATAGAAAACCAAGGAGAAAACCAGTGACCTCCAAAGTTCACTCTTTGAGAAAATCAACAAAACACAAGTTTTTTATAAAAGGGCTCAAACCACTCAAATTTGAAATCAAAGCAGGAATATTACTACCAACTCTGCAGGGAAAGAAAAGCTATGAGCATTACGTGCCGTGGCACGCCGACAGCAGCCAGCACAGTACAACGTTCAGCCCTAAAAAGTAGCGTATTATAGTGTGGACGTTCTTAGACATGTTTCTACTTATAAAAAACATCTCGTATAGATGTATAGAGACAGGAAGAAGAGAGAGTGCCTTGTGTTTAAGGGATAGATTTCCATTCAGGATCATGGAAAAGTTTTAATAGTGGAAATGGTGGCATAACTGTGAATAAAATTATAATTCTAAGAAATAGGTAAATTAGCATAGGTATGTTACTTCCTTTTGAGAGGGGGTTGTTTCTGTGTGGATATGTGTGTGTGTTTGATAAGATGCAGGCCTTTGCACTTGCGAGGCAAGCCCTTTATCCCTGAGTTACACCCCCAGCCCTTTTGAAATTTTTTATTTTGAAATAAAGGTCTCTAAGTCATTAAGTTCCCACAGTGGGGCTTAAATTTACAGTGCAGGTTAATTGTCTCACCCTCCTAGACCGTGAGGATTGGTGGTGCTCCATCACACCTTGCTTCTAGCTCTTTTGGAAAGTTTCATTTTGAAACGTCTCATGAGTTTCCTGTGCTGGCCTCAAGCTTGCCTTTAGAATGCCTCAGCCTCTCCAGCGACTGGGATTATAGATGTGCGCTCATCTATATTATATATATTTTATCACATTAAAAAAAAATTTGCAGCAACCATTTCCTGAGTTTCCACCACCTTGGGAGAAGAGGAACATTTCACACTGTCTGGGGGTCTAGCTACCATTAGGAAGTTAGAGACTCAAAGTTATCCAGGAAATCAGCATTGCGCAGGAACATTGCCAAGATCCACATGAGTAGGAGAGAAAGCCGAGGAGTGATGCCCGCCGACCAGCTCTCCATCCTGGGGGAATGGCAGCCTGGCTTCCCTTGCACTGGAATCCTGCGGGAATCCTTGCTGCCAGCCCCAGCATGGCTCTCGCTGCTGGCTCCCTGTCTGGAGGAATGTCATCCATTCAGGAAATGTACCTCTGCATGAGCTCGCCTGCCCCCTGCAGCCGGGCTCCTGCTCCCCTTCATTTCTTATTCCATCATTTTCAACCCAAAGTGTCCCATGTGGTCCAAACACACGACTAGGTCACTGGAGACCATGCTGAGGCCTCTGGATGAGGCTTAGGGCAGCACGGCCAGGGCCAGAGCGTCTTGACAGCAAGAGACCCACCCTGCACTACACCTGACAGGGCTCCTCTTCCCCCAGATGAATGCAGTGTGAGGACTTCTGGAGTCTGAGGACGGATGAGATGACAGGTGGCACCTGAATGGGCACCTATTGCTGTTAACAATGACCTATTTGCAGTGGTGGCAAACCTATGGCATATGTGCCACAGCAGGCCACACAGCCCTCTCTAGTCACGTGCAACTGTAGTGTTGGCACTTTGTGATGAATAAGGGGCTTCGGGGGCTGTAGTCGGATACTGAGAGTTTGCCATCAACAACAAGGAGGCCATAACCTCGCCCCCCTCTGTCCTCTTTGGGATGAACGACGGGCTAGATGAACAAGGATGGCTTTTATTCAGGAAGAGCTCAGGAGAGGAGGCAGCCTTGGGGACTCAACCTTGTGGCCATGTGGGGCCAGATACACGGGCACTAGAAGCCAATGGCTACAGGCATCTGAGGTTCCAGGGCCTCATCCACGGGAGGCACAGAGACTTCCTGGGAGCCATCTGCCGGGGCAACAGGGGCAGCCTCAGAACCATCTTCAGGGCTCACAGGGACAGCTTCAGAGTCATCCACAGGGGGCACTGGGGTGACCTCCACCACCGTGGGCAGTGCCTGGAAGGTCTGGCCCCAGAACTGTAGAAACTTGATCCTCAAGTGTTCCTTCATAGAACTGCTGTCCATCTTCTTAGTGATGTTCAGATAGTTGCCGTTCTCCACGGTGTAGGGGTACCAGTGAGTGGGTACAGCAGAGTGGCCCACATTTGGGTCCCTGAGGAATGAGAAGTGGTTGAGTGTGGCCAGGGGAGCAAAGCAGCCTGGAGACTCCCAGCCAGCTCTTTGCACTGGCTCTGAGCCAACCTGGCCATGAAACAGCCCATGAAAGAAGTTCATAGTCTTGGATTCAGTCTGTTACTCTGACTGTCACACACTGACAGACATGTTAAGGTCCAAGGAGCTTGAGCATCCTGCCCAGACTCCCCACTGGCAAGTGTAGAACAGGGACTAGACCCCAGACCTGCAGGGCTAACAAGCGGTATCCTCGAAGAAGCTGCCCTGGGCCCTGGGTGGAAACCCATGCCTTACCCGCTTCTGGCGAAGTTGGTCCAGTAGGCGATCATGGCCTTGGAAATGGTCCTGTCTTGAGGCCGGTAACCCAGGGGGGTGGCAAAAGGCTTTCCAAAGACATACTGGATATCATCGGCATGGTCAGCCCCCATCCATTTAGGGTAGATAGGCATGCGAGAGGGCACAGAAAAGAGGTAGGCGTAGGTCCTGCCATTCCTGAGGGGAGAAGACACACCTGGGTTGGAAGCTGGCTGTGGGCCAAGGAGGTGGGCCCTGGAGGGAGGCTGGGAGCGCAGGGAAGGGCCTGGCGATCCCCACAAGACTCACAGGAAACCAGAATGCTCTCACTGGCAGTGGGAGAGCGGATGTCCAAGCTCCCCGACTCCACACTTTCGTTTGGGCTTATACTTCACTCACACAAGACGTTTAAGCCATATTTGGCTTCTGTGCTGCCAGAGTGAGCATCGCACAGCACGTTTGCAGGCTCCTTCCTCTTGGGAGTCAGTATCAACAAGGGTTCTCGTTCCCTCCATACACATGTACCCTTCCAATGTGATTGGAGAAGATATTGAACTCATCTGTCCTCCCCTTTGCCTTCACTGGGGGAAAGCTAGACCTGTTTGTTGCTTTGCTGGCCATGTCAGGAAGGTGCACCGTCCTGGAGACCTTCCCCCGCAGGAGGCCAGTGCCTTCCCACACCCTTACCTGGCATTGGCTCTGTGCTGGGCCAGGGCTGTCTCCGTGGGCATCAGGAAGAGGATGTCAGTCTCCAAGTCCACCACGGTCTTCTTCTTGGTCTCCTGGGATGGGTTCTGAGCCCAGAGTTCGGTGTAGATGTTAAAGGCAGCCCTGGCCCCCTCAAGGCCCTTCGTCGTGGTGAGCCCACTGACCAGCCAGTAGAAGTCCTCGCTGTGGGGACCAAGCAGGCAGTAGACTGTGACCCTGAGCCACTTGGATGTCATCAGCACACCAGCCCTGACACAGGGCCACTTTCCTAAGTCTCGGGCCCTGCTGATGGCTTTTGTCCTGGGCTGGACTCCCAGGCTGCCCCTTCTCAGCTGTGTCTGAGCACATGCTGCCCCTGGGTCCCGGCCTGCTGCTTACTCTGTGATGTCCTTGTAGGATTTGTCGATGGCTGGCATGTCAACTGTGGCGAACAGATGGCCATCCATGCTGTTGGTGCCAGCTAAGTAGTCGATGTCGGCAGCATTAGAGAACAGGTTGATGGGGTCATCGGGGATGAAGTCTCCATCGACAACAGGGACAAAGCCCAGATAGTGCAGCACAGGGTCTGCAGGGAGAGGATCCAGATCCTGCACCTCCCACGCACCCAGCCTCCTCTGTGTCCACAGTTCATCTCCTTCCTCCTCAGGCCTGGCCGGAGGACTCAGGACAACAGCACCCTGCCCTGTGCGAGCCTGTCCTGTAGTGTGGAGTCCGGCTGCAGCCCGCCAGACGCCAGTGGCAGATGTGGGGAGCTTAGGGCCAGGGCAGTCCCTCTGCCTCAGCGTTAGTCTCTTTTCCCTTCCTCTGTGCCCACTGGATATAAATCAACAGCCGAAAGACCTCAGAGCCCCCAAGGTGGTGGGTGGAGAAGCAAACACCCTCTCTCCGGGCTGGGGGCTCCTCAGCGAGCAAACGACTGTGTGAGGTTGGCGCCAAAGCTGTGGACTCTCTGCTGGCCCCAGAGGACCAGGCAGCAGGGCTGGGCAGGTGAGGCCCCAGCTTTCCTCGGGTCCCATGCTACTTCTCTGCGGCAGATTACAGACAGCACTGGCTGGCAGGGCTAGGAGCATGGCACACTGTACAAAGCTCAGCTTGTACCAGGCTCAAGTTTGACCCTCAGCACAACAAACAGAAGAAAAAAAAAAAGGGTTGATTTCTCCTTGGGGCCACAGGCTTTGTCTTTGTCTTGACAACACTTAAAGTTTGGTGCCCATTAGACAAAGATGCAAATAGCCAGGCCGCACTGCTCTCTGGCTGAGGAGAGAGAGAGCAAGAGGGTGTTGTGGTACTCGGCTGGCACCTGGCACTGCGAGGAGTCTCCGCTGGGTCCTGCTGGAAAGGCTCAGTGTTACCACACATAGGGAACAACATTGCCGGATGGATGACGGAGGAGAATCAAAGGTGGAGTCACATGCAGCCCCTGGCTCTGGGCTCTGTGAAACCCTCTAAGAATGAGAGCAAGGGTGGCAAAGCTACCCATTCTTGGGGGCCCCTGAAGGCACCATGTGTTCATTGACTCCTAAAGGGGGTCACTCAGGCCTCGGAGAGGAGAGGAGAGGACAGGAAAGGAGCGGGGGGGGGGAAGGGGAGGGGGAGGGGAGAGGATGACGTCCACCCATTACCACCGCCCCCATGCCTGACGCAGCTTCTTGGGGCCCAGAGACTCAGTAACTGGGTCGGGCCCAGCCTCAGCATGCTCCTCTCTGTAGACAGGGGGCCTCCCTGGCAGGGACCGCCACACCCCTGCACATTACAGCCCAACCCAAAGCCCCCACTCACACTCCTGGGCTTTCAAGGGCAGTCTGTAAGCCAAGGTCAGGGTGCTGGGGTCTGTAGCCTTCAGACACTTGGCCAGGCTGGCGGAGTCGTCCGTAGGGCAGCCCACCTTCTCTGCGACCTGTGGACCGGTCGAAGGCCTGCGGTTAGGTGAGGGCAGTGGACACAGAATGGCTGTGGGTGAGGACAGCTCAGGACAGAAAGGAGATGAGGGAGAGGGCATCTGTCAGAGACCCCTCCCTGCAAACCCTGCCCCCCCAACTTACCCTTTGAGCCCAGAACAGCGGGTTGCGCTGGATGGCCCAGGGACTCAGTCCCACACCGCTCTGACTGATGGCTCTCCGGATGAGGCCTTTGTTGTAGGGGGACAGGGTCTGTGACAAGCAGGGGGTCTGTCAGCCAGAGAGCCCTGGCTGAGCACAGCCCACCCCGCCCCTTAGCCTGGTCTCCTGCTGCCATCTTGTCCGGCCTCACTAGTCAGGCCCTCCCCTCTCAGGAGCCCCAGACCTGCAGAGAGACGCTGGCACCTCCAGCTGATTCCCCAAAGATGGTGATGTTGTTGGGGTCCCCCCCAAAGGCCGCAATGTTTCTCTTGACCCAGGCGATGGCCATGTGCTGGTCCCGAAGGCCGTAGTTCCCTGGAGCAGAGCAGGGAAGATTGTTATCCAGGCCCTGGGCCGGAGCTGCAGGATGCTGGGCCTGCACCTGGGGGTATGAATAATACTTGCTGTCCCAGCCCTGGAGTGCCCAGTGAACCTGGAAGGTTTTCGTCTCCAGTGCTCAGGAAGCCCAGGGGGCCAACTCGGTAGTTGAAGGTGACCACGATGACGTTGCCCCGGGTGGCGATCTCCTCGCCGTCATACAAGTAGTTGCTGAGGAAGTTGGCCCCCTGGCTTGCTCCCATCAGGAAGGCACCACCATAGATCCAGACCATAACAGGCAGGTCCTGGGAAACTGAGGTGGGGAGCAGGATGGTGACCCCAGATGCCAGTCCCCAGTCTGTGCCCTGTACAGCAGGTACCTTGCCCCGGGCAGGCACTGGTTGGGGGAGCCCACCCACATCTGGGTGAATTTAGGGAATTTCTACTCTACAGTCTCCCACATCACCCAGAGCGGGGCCATAGTTCGGGCTTCGGGGTTCCCACTGGGTTGGAGGACAGACCTTGCTTCCTGCCCTGGGGGACCCAGATGTTGAGGTAGAGGCAGTCTTCATCCCCAAACGTGTTGTCCTGGGCGATGGTGGCCTGAAGGCATCGCTTCTTGAAACTCTTAGTCTTCAGGGTCCCTGCAAGAGGCCAAGTGCGTGGTATGAGGGTGCAGCTGCCCTCACCACCCACCCAGAGCCACCCAGCAGCCCTGTCCTCACCTTGCCAGCCAGGGTGGCGCTGCGGGTTCTCCAGGGTCTTGGCAGTGGCAAAGGGGATGCCTTTAAAGATGTCCACAGAGTCACCACCCAGCAGGCTGAGCTTCTTATTGACCCCCTCCACGAATCCTCCTTCTGTGTACACTGCGCTCAGCTAGGGAGGAGACACAGCGGGGTCAGACCGTGGGCCTGGGCAACCGGAATCCTGAGCGAGGACCTGAACGGGCCCAGGCCGCCCAGCACCTCCCAGACACAGCTTCAGAGAGAGGAGAGAAGCCTGGCGTCCGAGGGGCTGGAGCGCTGGCTCCCTGCCTGCACCCACCCTCCGGGGTCACTCTCCCTGGGACTAAGGATGCTGTACCAACCGATGTCTCTTCTCCCCTGGGTTGGAGGCCTAGGGTCCAGCTACAGCTGCCTACTTGCAATGCGGGACCTCGGTTTCCCATGAGTAAGCTGGGACAGCAGTCTCTCTCCATCAGACGCCGCCACATGCTCAAAGTCTGTGAAATGTTTCCTCTCCAGCCCTGAGCTGTCCACAAGGTGACCCTTCCTCCTGTCCTTTGCTTCCCCTCCCTTTGCCTGGTGGGCTTGGCATGGAGTCAGCGTCCTGACATGCATGGCCCCACACAGGCCATCGGAACTGCTGCTGGGTCTCTACTCTCCTCTGGGTGCTCATCTGCCCACCTAGGGAGCCAAGGCTCAGGGCTTTTCCTTCTTGCAGTCACCCTGCCGGGAAGCCACTGTCCCACTCAGTGCTCAGCTGCAGTCCTCTGCAGTCCCACCTTTTGTCCTGGGAGCGGCGCTGCTCCCCTGCACACTGGTGCCCACTCCTGCTTCCCAGCTCCCAGCTCTGCCAGATCCTAGGTTGGGAAGCGCAGGGTGGCCTGTCCTCTTAGACCCTGTCACATCTCAACAGCCCTCTGCAGATCAGGCTGCTGCCACCCTGGGAGGGACAGCAGGAGTGGAGAGGGAGGGGCCAGGAGCAACCACTGCTGGGCACCTTGGGCAACACTGTGTTCAAGCTTCCTTGTTTTGGCACCTGGGGCCTCTGGGAAGAGGCAGAGCGCCAGGCCAGCGCCTGAGGGCCTGGACACGACCTCGGATAGCTGTGTGGTGAAGACTGGTCAGGGCTCAGGCTAGGGCCCAAGAACCCAGGCCCTGACAGGAAGGGCAGTACCAGGAGCTAACTGGCTCTGGGGAGAGGAGGGAACGCAGGTCCCTTCCGGACCCCAGAGAGAATGACCGCCTTCCATGGCAGGAGCCCAGGACAAGGGTGTGCATGTCCAGGTACAAGAACAGTTCACAGACGCAGGAAGGGGTGAGTAGTTCCGGGAGGACTGTGGAATGCGTCTGTGCCAGAAACCAGTCCCCGGAGAGTGTTAGACCAGGTCTAGGATTCCTTCTTGGGAACAGCAACTGCTTGTGGTGTGATACTGACCAAACTGCTCTTTCTTTAAAACAGGGACATATTCTAATGGCTCAAGTGTTATAGGCAAGACCCCCAGACATGAAAAAAAAAGATTTTAAGAAGATTTGGACACATGACAATTGCAGATCAGCTCTGAACTTTTTAGAATAAATGCTCCGAATATTTCATGGGAGACACCAACATCAAAAACTACTTTTGGAGGGACTGAAGTCAACTCCAGCTGACACCTGGGTGGACCTCACACAATGAGAAGAGCCAGGCAGAGTCTGCGTAATGGGTACCCAGGCCCCAGGGTGGGTTCCTGTGGGTTCTTTTTCAGCTGCTCTCTGCCCCTGAGCCCCTGTCCTCCCTCCTCTAGTCCCTGTCTCCACAGGACCCAGATCACCTTCAGCGGCAAAAGGAGAAGAGCGGGCCCACCTCAGCCCAGCCCTCGAGGGCTCCTCTTACCGTTGCGGCCCCAGCCACTGCCCAGCAGCAGGCCAGGCCCAGGACGGCCAACTCCAGGCGCCCCATGCTGAGTGTCTGCCTCAGGTGGCCTTCCCTGTGTGCTCAGGTATTTATGGAGTGGGGCCAAGGTCATGTCTGTACATGCACACAGAGAGTGGACAAAATACACATACAAACACACACAGACAGGTGCAAGGTCGTCCATTTTTCCCATGAAAGCTGTTCTTGGTGCCCACAGTGCACCTGTGTAGGACATTGCTTGCCTGGGAGCAGGGGCAGGTGGCATAGGAAGGAGAATGACAGGGCCAGCTCCTGGCAGGTGCTGGGCATGCAAAGTCTGGTTCATTTGCCAGGGCTTTGGCCACTTTCACATTACATACATGCTTTGTGCCCACACCAGACTGCCTCTAGCACAGAAGGCAGATTTGGTTGGGGCCTGCACGGGACCTGGGACCGAAGCCTGAGAGTGCCTGGGTCAGACATGGTTGACTTTTCTCCAGGAGCTCCAACCTCAGCCCATGACGTGCTCTGAGTCCTGGAAGCAGCTGGGCCACAAGTCCCACAGAGAGGACACAGGGTCTGCGTGGTGTGGGGTGAACCCGTGGGCTCTGGCCCGGCTCGGAGGGCAGCCCTGAGGACAGCCCAGGCCTGCCGTGGTCCAGGCAAGGAACCTGGGCACAGGCAGGTAGAGCAAGATACAGAGGGAGCAGCAGAGCCTGAGGGCAGAGAAGGGAACTGAGCACAGAGTCAAGGGCAACTCGGAGTTACCACCACGGAGATGCCAGCATTTCTGGAATTCACGTCTCCAGTGAATGGCACAAGGTCAGGTAGTGACAAGCTGCCAGGTGGCAAGAGCCAAGTGGCAGAGTGCTCCTTTTGGGAGCTGGCTGGCTCTCTGTGGATGCTGAGCTTCCTGTTGTGCAGCCCTCATCAGTGGTGGGCACAGCGAGTGGCTCCTTGGTCTACACAGTGACCCCCAGGCCCACAGCTGCCCAGGCTGGGCCCCACAAGTGTCCAGCCTTGCCATAGTCCTTGTGCCACCTTGAAGTTTCCCTAGAAGTCTGCTGGGGTCTCAGACTCAGGCCTGGAGAGAGAAAGAGAGAGAGAGAGAGAGAGAGAGAGAGAGAGTGTGTGTGTGTGTGTGTGTGTGTGTGCGTGTGTGTGCGCGCGTGCACAGTTGTCTGGCCCCGACCTCACCAAACACAGGGGGTGGACAAGCGCTGGGGACACTGGGAGTGTGTCAGGGGACAGGAGAAGAGTGGGAGGAGGGGCTGAACCGGAAGCACATTGGGGAGCTGGCCGGGACAGCTCCTGGGGCCTTGAGAAGCGGTGCCAAGGAAGCATTTCTGAGTCAGGGCACCAGGGCGGGGGGTCCTGAGGCCTCACCGCAGGGCTGTCAGTGGGGCTGAGGAGCAGCTGGGAGGAGGGTGGATGAGAGGAAAAATGAGCCCCTTTTTAAGAATCATTGCTCTCTTGGTACATTATTATTCTAAAATGACAGGAATTTTTTTCAGAGTGCTGCAGTTTTTTGTTTTTTACGTCCTTGGTCATGTTAAATTCTAAGTATTCACTAAAGATTGCTAATTTTGTCATACTATGGTCTAATAATATTCATGACACGATTCAAGGCTTTTACTTCTAATTATGGTTGAACTCTTGACTGATATGTGATCTATGTAGGAGGAGGTTCATGTGTAGCTGGAAGGAACATGTATGCTGAAATATCTGTGCCTGGAACACTGTGCAAATATCAGTTAGGCTCATTTGATAGAGGCATTAGTCAAATTTTTATTTCTTCATTGATTTTTTTTATTTTCTTGAGATAGGATTTCACTGTGTAGGACGAGAAGGAAGGACTGAGAAGACAGGGAGGACCTGACCTGGCACCTGCTCCTGTTGAGGGCGACCAGGGCCTCTCCTTTGTCCACCTGCCTACAGGAGCAACGACAGGGGACAACGCAGGGAGATGCGGTTTTATTGTAGGGAGGAGGCAGTGCTCAGGATCAACACTTGTGGACTCCGGGGACCAGACATTGACACTGGAAACCAAAGGCACTGGGCAACTAAGATGCCTGAGTGTCATCTGCACGGGACATGGGGGCAGCTTCACGGGCTTCCCGAGGGGGCACAGGTGTGGACTCATCGATCACTGTGGGCAGCGCTGGGAAGGTCTGTGTCCAGAAGCGTAGGAACTTGGCCCTCAGATGCTCCTTCATGGAGCTGGGGCCCAGCGTGCTCGTGATGTCCAGATAAGTGCCGTTCTCTGTGGTGTAGGGGTCCCACTGAGTGGGTACAGTGGAGTGGCCAACATTGGGGTCCCTGCAGAGTGAGAACTGGCTGAGTGGGGGCCAGAGGGACAAAGCAGCCTGAAGACTCCCAGACAGCTCTCTGCACAGGCTTCGGGCTCTGAGCCAACCTGTCCATAACCCAGCTCTGGCAGAGTTTATGGTTTTGGGCTCATTCTACAGCCTTTCCTCTCACCAATTGAGAAGGTAAGGGCCAAGGGGATTGAGCAGACTACCCAGACTCCACACTGATAATTGAGCAACACAGTGTAGACGCCAGGCTTTAGGGCCAAGCTGCTCTCAACCCTGGGTAGGAATCCATGCCTCACCCGCTTCTGGCAAAGTTGGTCCAGTAGCTGATCATGGCCTCGGAGATGATCCTGTCTTGAGGCTGGTAAACTAGCGGGGTAGCAAAGGGCTTTCCAAAGATATACTGAACATTATCTCCATGGTCGGCGCCCAGCCATTTGGGTGAGAAGGGCATCCGAGAGGGCACAGAAAAGAGGTAGGAGTAAGTCCCGCCACTCCTGAAGGGAAGGAACACAGACTGAGTCTCGAGCTGGCTGTGGGCCACAGAGACGGACTCTGGAGCACAGTGATTCTTACACCTGGTGAAGAGAAAAACGTCCAAGCTCCCCGATTCCACACTTTCGTTTGGCTTATACTTCACTCACACAAGACGTTTAAGCCATATTTAGCTTCAGTGCAGCCAGAGTGAGCATCGCACAGCACGTTTGCAGGCTCCTTCCTCTTGGGAGTCAGTATCAACAAGGGTTCTTATTCCCTCCATATGCATTTGCACCCCTCATTTCCTTGGACAGGACATGTATCCTCATGTCTCTCCATTTTGCATTGAGACGGGAAAGGACGGATCACGGTATGTTGTGCGGCTGGTCCTGAGGACATGTCAGGAAGGTGCACCATCCTGGAGACCTTCACCCCCAGGAAGCCAGCACCTCCCACACCCTTACCTGGCGTTGGATCTGTGTAGGGCCAGAGCTTCCTCTGTGGGAACCACGAAGAGGAAGTCAGTCTCCAGGTCCACCACGGTCTTCTTCTTGGTCTCCTCAAATGGGTCCTGAGACCAGTGCTCGGTGTAGATGTCAAAGGCGGCCCTGGCACCATGAAGACCCTTGGTCACAGTGAACCCACTGACCAGTCTGTAGAAATCCTCCCTGCAGGAACCAACCAGGCAGCATATTGACATGCTAAGCCACTAGGATGTCATCAACTTACTGACCCCTACACTGCACCACTTTCCTCACTTTCAGCCCTCTGCTGGTGGCTTCTGGCTTGAGCCGGACTCCCACACGCCATCCTCCTCAGCAGTGCCCAACCACGTGTCATCCTATGTCCCAGCGTCTGCTTACTTTGTGACACTCTTATTGGATGAATGAATGCTCGGCATGTCAACAGCAGCTAAAAAGTAGCCATCCATGTTGTTGATACCAGCCAAGAAGTCGATGTCGATAGCATTAGGGAACAGGTTGATTGGGTCATCGGGGATGAAGTCTCCATCAACAACAGGCCCGATAATCAGATAAAATATCACAGGACCTGGCAGGGAGAGGAGTAGGTTCCTGGACTTCCAGCACACCCGGACTCCTGTGAAGCCCGAGCTCCTCTCTGGCATGCTCCAGTCTACACCAAGCTTGGCACAAGCACCAGGACTACAGGGGCCATGCACTGCCCAGGGGTTCAGCTGCAAACATCGCTGAAACCATCGGACACCAATGGCACTGCTTCTGCCCGGTTGCCAATTACAAACGTGTCCAGATGTGGTAGCAGGGACACACGTGGAGAGTGCACTGCCTCGGGGGAAGGGCTGTCCCTCCTCACAGGGTCAGTCCCTTTGCTCTCTTCTCATTTGACTTAAACCACGAGCAGGGAAGCCTCTGTTACAGAGAAAGCGGCACCCGCTCCTGGGCTAGAGACTCCTCTGCAGCCAGCATCACTGCCAGCTGGCATCGCGCTCCACGCTCTGAAGACCCCAGAGCAGCAGGTGGCTGTGGGGCAGGTGAGACCCCTGTTTTCTTCAGGTCCCACGTTGCTTTTCTGCAGTGACTCAAACAATATCGGTGAGCGAGGCCAGCACAGGTGGAACCCCTGTGCCTGCAGCTGGTCCCAGGACAAATATTCCAGTAAAGTGTGAACTCCTGCGCTTAAGGATTAGTTAAAAAAAACTCGTGAGGCCCTGACTTCACCCTGGGCTCCGCTACGGCTCTCTGTCAGGGTTTGCAGGACAGGCCCAGCCTCAGCCCAGGCCCTGAGCAAAGGTTTGCTGGATGATGGAGGGGAGGGAGAACGACATGACAGGAAACACAGGGCGGCTGGGGCTGGGCTCTGAGAACCCCCTTAAAGTGGGAGCCAGGACGGCAAAGCCATGCACAGTGGGGTCCCGGCAGGGCCGCGTGGCATCAGCCTCTCCACGGTGCACTCAGGATTCCCGGAGGAGAGGAGGGGAGGAGCGTGACACCGTCCGTGCCGCTGCCTGTGCAGGACTGTGAGGAGCTGCCGGGGACCCGCGTTCCTCTCTGCTGACATCTGTCTTCACCAGCCAGGGGCCTCCATGCCCTGAACCCCTCACAGTCTCTTCTAAAATCCCCACTCACGTTCCAGCACCGTGAAGATCAAACCATAGGCCAAGGTCAGGGTCCTGGGATCAGCTGCCTTCAGACACTTGGCCATCCTGGCAGTGTCCTCCTCCAGGCAGCCCACCTTCTCTGCGATCTGCAGACCAGGCAAAGGCTGGTAGTTAGGTGAGGCCAGGGAAAATGGGATGACTGGGGGTGAGGATGGCTCAGAACAGGAGAGGATAAAGAAGGGCCCCACTGGGCGTCTGTCAGAGACCCCTCCCTGCAAATCCCTACCCCCCCCACTTACCTTTTGGGCCCAGAGGAGTGGGTGGCGCTGGATGGCCCAGGGGCTGAGAGCCACGCCGCTCTGACTGATGGCTCTCCGGATGAGGCCTCTGTTGTAGGGGGACAGAGTCTGTGACAGCAGGGGGCCTGTCAGCCAGTGAGCCCTGGATGACCACAGCCCATCCCGCCCCTTTGCCTGGCCTCCTGCTGCCATCTCGTCCAGCCTTACTGGTCAGGCCCACCCCTCTTGGGAGCCCCAGACCTGCAGAGAGACGCTGGCACCTCCAGCTGATTGCCCAAAGATGGTGATGCTGTTGGGGTCCCCCCCAAAGGCCGCGATGTTCCTGTTGACCCAGGCGATGGCCATGTGCTGATCCCGAAGGCCGTAGTTCCCTGGAGCAGAGCAGGGAGGATTGTCATCCAGGCCCTGGGCTGGGGCTACCAGGTGCTGGGAAGACGAACCAGGCCTGCACCCCATGGGCATAAATCACCCTTGCTGTCCCAGCCCCACAGCCCTCAATAGACCTGGCAGGTTGGCGTCTCCAGTGCTGAGGAAGCCCAGGGGGCCGACGCGGTAGTTGAAGGTGACCACGATGACGTTGCCGCGGATGGCGATCTCCTCCCCGTCACATGCATTACTGGTGAAGGAGCTGGCCGGATTGCTGGACCCTGAGGTGAAGCCACCACCATAGATCCAGATCATCACAGGCAGGTCCTGGGAGACTAAGAAGTTGAGCAGAATGGTGAGCACCAGCGTTAGTACCCTATCTGTACCCTGTGATCAAAGTGCCCTCTCTCAGATACGAGGCCACTGCAGTGAGCTCTCGTCCCACCTCTACAGCCCCTGATATCACCCGAGCAGGGCCACAGCTCCGGCTTCAGGGTTCCTACTGGGTTTGAGGACAGACCTTTCTCACTGCCCTGGGGGACCCAGATGTTGAGGTAGAGGCAGTCTTCGCTCCCTATCGTGCTGTCCTGGGTGTCCGTGGTCTGCAGGCATGACTTCTGGAATCTTGTGGCCATCAGAGTGCCTGAGGAGGTAGTGCACATGGAAAGAATCAACATTTTTCTACCTATACACCCACGGGCATCCAGCAGCCCTGTCCTCACCTTGCCAGCCAGGGTGGCGCTGCGGGTTCTCCAGGGTCTTGGCAGTGGCAAAGGGGATGCCTTTAAAGATGTCCACAGAGTCACCACCCAGCAGGCTGAGCTTCTTATTGACCCCCTCCACGAATCCTCCTTCTGTGTACACTGTGCCCAGCTAGGGAGGAGACACAGCGGGGTCAGACTGTGGGCCTGGGCAGCCGGAATCTTGAGTGAGGACCTGAACGGGCCCAGGCCGCCCAGCACCTCCCAGACACAGCTTCAGAGAGAGGAGAGAAACCTTGCATCCAAGGGGCTGGAGCGCTGGCTCCCTGCCTGCACCCACCCTCAGGAGTCACACTCCCTGCTCTAGACAAAGCTGCACCGAGCTTGGTGCACATTTGCTCAGAGCACAGCCTGGGTGCCAGCCTTGGCCCGGAGCCCCGATCAGGCCCCATGGTGATGAGGCTAGGCTTGTACATTTCCTCGTTTGGGGGATCCTGTCACTTATTCCTCTTGCCCTGGAGAGAAATGGCAGAGGACACAGATGCCCTGGGACAGTGGTGCAGCATCCTGACCAGCACAGAGGAGCCCTGCACACATGGGTGGGCCAACTCCTTCCTAGGAGGTGCCAACACCATGCATTTCTTTGGGAGGCTCTGAGCCCTGTGCATCTGGTACCTGGCCTGGACCTCACACAATGAGAGGAGCCAGGCAGGGCCTGAACAGGGGGTGCCCAGGCTCTGGGTGGGCTCCCTGTGGAGTCTTGCTCAGCTGCTCTCTGCCTCTGAGTTCCTGTCCTCCGTCCTCTAAGCCCTGTCCCCACAGGTCCCAGATCACCTTGAGCAGCAAAACGAGAAGAGCGGGCCTGCCTCAGCCCAGAACTCCAGGGCTCCTCTTACCTTTGCAGCCCCAGCCACTGCCCAGCAGCAGGCCAGACCCAGGATGGCCAGCTCCAGGAGCCCCATGCTGAGTGTCTGTCTGGAGTGACCTTCCCTGTGTGCCTAGGTATTTATGGAGTGGGACAAGGTCATGTCCGTACATGCGCACAAGAGAAGGGACAAAAAAACACATATTAAGTCACATTTCAGGACTGTGTTCAAGGTTGTCCATTCTTTACACAAAGCTCTTCCAGCTTTGCACAGTGCACCTGAGTAGGGCAATGACGACCTGAGAGCAGCGGCAGGCAGTGCAGACAGAGGGCTGGCATGACCCGCAAGAGGCCTCTTCTGGGTACAAAGGGTCTGCTCATTTGCCAGGGCCTGAAGCCTCATTCAGATTCTGGACATGGGTTGCGCCAAGCCCACACTGCCTCTAGCACGTAGGGAAAGTTGACTGGGGGCTGTGTAGGACCTGGGACCGAAGCCTGAGAGTGCCTGGGTCAGACACAGTTGACTTGTTCTCCAGGAGCTCCAACCTCAGCCCATGACGTGCTCTGAGTCCTGGAAGCAGCTGGGCCACAAGTCCCACAGAGAGGACACAGGGTCTGCGTGGTGTGGGGTGAGCCCGTGGGCTCTGGCCCGGCTTGGAGGGCAGCCCTGAGGACAGCCCAGGCCTGCCGTGGTCCAGGCAAGGAACCTGGGCACAGGCAGGTAGAGCAAGACACAGAGGGAGCAGCAGAGCCTGAGGGCAGAGAAGGGAACCGAGCACAGAGTCAAGGGCAACTCGGAGTTACCACCACGGAGATGCCAGCATTTCTGGAATTCACGTCTCCTGTGAATGGCACAAGGTCAGGTAGTGACAAGCTGCCAGGAGCCAAGTGGCAGAACGTTCCTTTTGGGAGCTGGCTGGCTCTCTATGGATGCTGAGCTTCCTGTTGTGCAGCCCTCATCAGTGGTGGGCACAGTGAGTGGCTCCTTGGTCTACACAGGGGCCTACACCTGCCTCACCAAACACAGGGGGTGGACAAGCGCTGGGGACACTGGGAGTGTGTCAGGGGACAGGAGAAGAGTGGGAGGAGGGGCTGAACCGGAAGCACATTGGGGAGCTGGCCGGGACAGCTCCTGGGGCCCCGAGAAGCGGTGCCAAGGAAGCATTTCTGAGTCAGGGCACCAGGGCGGGGGGTCCTGAGGCCTCACTGCAGGGCTGTCAGTGGGGCTGAGGAGCAGCTGGGAGGAGGGTGGATGAGAGGAAAAATGAGCCCCTTTTTAAGAATCATTACTCTCTTGGTATATTATTCTAAAATGATAGGAATTTTTTCAGAGTGCTGCAGCTCTTTTTATGTCACTTACATCCTTGGTTATGTTAAATTCTAAGTATTTAATTTTTCTTTCTCCTATTGTGAATGACACTTTTCCCTAATTTCTTTACTACTGGTTGATTTTAAGTGTACAGAACACTATTGATTTCTATGTACTGAATTTCTATCTGGGTATTTTCCTGCATTTGGCTATTACTGGTAAGAGTCTCTGATGGATTTCAGGGGGATCTTCTGTGTAGATGTTCATGTCATCTGCAAGTTATGATGACTTGATTTTATACTTCTGACCATATGCTTTTATTTCTTTTTCTGCTTGACTACTTCTGCTAGTGTTTCCCATACTGTGTTGAACAGGAGTGGTAATTCTGGACATCTTGCCTTATTCCTGACCTTACCTAGAAACCTTTCATTGTCCCTCACTTACTATGAACCTGGCCCCAGGTCTGTTATACACACTCACCAGACTGAGATGTCCAGCTCCCGGGCTTCCTCTCCCTGATGTTTGATCAGGAATGGGGTGGAAGGTGGATGTTGTCAAAGGCTTTTGCTTCATCTCT
>PVIR01002887.1:24221-96196 GCA_004026965.1 Petromus typicus | reverse complement strand
CCAGGAATGAGACAAATGCCCTCAGGACTGAAGGAGCCCAGCATGTGGCTTCTGGCCCACATCCACGTACACCAGGGAAAGAAGCTGCTGCCTCTCTGAACATACCCCTGAACAGTGGGGATGAGGACAGAAAAGCCTTTCTAAAGACTTATCTGCCTCCAGTGCCCCTGCTGTGCCCACATCCACCCCACACGTGGATCCTGTGCCCTGAGTGCCCAGCCCTGCTTGGGCAGATGGAAGCCACAAAGGAAGCAGGCCCCACCTGCGGAGCCTGATGCCACATGGACATGTGCTGACAAGGCTGGCCCACCCTCGGCACAGACCCACCCTGGTCTGGGACCTCCTCACAGAGGCCCTCCTTCTAGGCCACTGTGGTCCTGGTGCGCCCCTTGTGGATAGTGCTCATGGCGGGAGGACTCTCCAGGTCTGCTGAGCTCGAATGGCGCTTGCTCCACCACACCACAAGCTCCAGCCACACCCTCCAAGGTAACGGTGTAAGGCAGGTCATAAGAGGTGGGACTGAGGAGGTGATGGGAGTGGCGCTGTTCTAGTAGTTTCCCAAGAGTAGATAGTCCACTGTTGCTGCTGCGTTTCCTCCACGCATGACAGACACTGTCAAGGCTAGCCAGCTGGGCTACAAACGTGGGTGAACACACCTCTACCCCAGAGGACCTGGCCCAGGAAAGGGGTTGAGGCAGGGCTCTGGCAGTGTGCACCATGAGGGCCCACAAGTGAAAGATGCAGATGTCAGAGCCTGATCACTCCCAAGGGTCCCCCCAGGCCATGCGTTGATGGCCTGGTCCCCAGCCATGGTGCTGTTGGAGGTGGCGGCACCTTAGAAGTGAGGTCTCTGGGGTGCAGGGTGGCCCTAGAGAGACAATAGGCCCCACCCCTCAGGCCCTCCTACCTGCTTCCAGTCTCCAGGAGGATCACCTCTGCCGACCACACCATCCTAAGACAGCCCAAGGGCAATGGCACTAATGACCACCGACCGAAACCCACAACCAGGATAGAGAGAAACCTGCTTCCTGGAAGCTGACTGCCTCAGGTATTTTGTCACAGTGACAGATAACCGACACACCAAATCTTCTAAATTCTCTGAAAAGAACACGCCCTGCTTATGTAAGAAGGAAACACAGTAAAGAGTCAAGGAGTCTTTCCATGTGGCCCATCACAGCCATGAATAAAGGGCCTAACTCCTTGTTGTGCCAACTCCACAAGGTCTCCTCAGATCCTCACTGCTGCCCAGGCACTGCAGCCTCAGGCTGACCTGTGTCCCAGGCAGGGGCTGGAGGGTGCGGGCTGCTCCCCACGAGGAAGGCGCAGGCAGTGCAGTTGCAATCTGCATGCACAGGGTGCATGAGGGGACCGGCGGGCCCCAGACAACAGATACTGACCAAAACCACTGCATGGTTCTCCCAGAGGCCCACTCTCACCTGCACCTGACCCACCATGCCGTCACCCAGCCCGACCTGGTCCCTCATCAGCAGGGACAGCCAGGGACCCCCACAGTGCTGCCAGCCCAAGGATCCCCCTCCATCCGGGGGGAAGAGGACGGCCTCAAGCGTGCACAGAGGCCAGGGACTGAGGGGCTTAGGACAGTGTGCCCTCGTCTAAACCTGTTGCTGTCACCTTCCACTGCCCCCAAGGCCCTCATACTCTTCAACCTTCCACTTGGTGCAGAGTGAGGCTGCCTGCAGGCACTGCCAGGCCCTCCAAAGGGATTGCCTACCATCTCACTGACACCCCAGGGCCCAGCTCTGTACTCCCAAGGGACATCAAGCAGATTCCCGGAGACCATGAGGTTTCTAGAAGCAACCCGTGGAAGCTCTGGGGTCAGAGGCAGTATGAGATGAAGTGGGCACCAGAGCCCAAAGAAACTCCTGGCACAGAACACAGTCCAGCTGCCCACGAGAGCTGTCTCGAGAGGTATGGGTAGGAACCCAATCTCGAGGTCCCTGCTCTGCCTCCCCGGGCAGGAGGGCTGCAGTCCCAGCAACAGCAGTGGCTGGCAGCCATCTTGTCCCAACCAACTCATAGACTGACTGCACTGGAGCAGATGTGGCCTCCCATATGCAGAGGCCAGGCAGAGGACAGTGGTAGGTGCCCCCTAGCTGCCCCTGACCTCCTCGCGGACCTGCCCCAAGCCCAATGAGTCTCCTCTAGCAACCAAGGTGGTGACACCTGCTCCCAGAGTAGGTCACAGAAGCTGGGCCTCTGTGGTACACACCGCCCCTCCCTCACTGAGAAGCTGCCAAGTCTCGAGCTGCCAGAGCAGAAGCCCTAGCCAGAAGCCAGCAGGACACGCAGTCTGCCAATAGCGGTGCATGACCTCAGACCTGGATCTTGAGGGGCCACCCATGGTTACGAGCGTGAGCTTGGAAGCAGCTCCTCCCAGCAACCCTGGCTGCCATCTGAGCCCAGGTGTATGAGCCCATGGGTTCCTGACCAGACAACTGGATGGGCCACATTGGCTGCTCTGAGTCGTGACGCCTGGCCATCTTCTGCGGCAGGTGGAAATGTGCCATGCACGCGATGCAGACCTTGAAAGCTCCTACATGGATGCACAGGATACTGTTGGTGCTACCTCTGGGACTGGGCACGGGGTCAGGCATTTTGAGATGTGTCCCCAAACAACATTTGTGATTCGCAACGAGGAAGTAATCTGCTGCACACACCTGAGAGAAGTGGGTGCAGTGAGGACTGGCTGAGAGTACAATTCCCACCGCATGGCCATGCAACGCTTATCACCTTGCCAGCCAAGCACGGAGAGCCAGTGGGACAAACAGGAGACCAAGGCCGCCAGGCAGTACGTTCCCATAACCAAGCCCACTTCCTTAATTCTTGCAGCTCTGCGCCCAGTCTGACGTTGGCAGTGACATCCGCTGGGTTGCAGGGTTCACAGGACTGACAGAGGACAACACAGGAAATGCGGGAACCCCAACTGTGCCCAGAGCAGCTGTGAACCACGCAGGTGTAAAGAATGGGCCTCACCACTGGCTTGTGGAGAAATTCGAGTCTGGCTAAAGCTGGGGCGACAAGCTGAGGTCAGAGCGACTCGCACCCAAATTCCTTCCCAGAGCTAAAACTTTCTTAACTAAAGACAAGGGTAATTACTAGCTACAACCAATATTCTGTCTGTTCTGTTCCTAATTCAAGTATTCGTAGTCTCTTCGTTACAAGCACTGTCTGCGTCAGCAACATGTCCACAGAGACTCCACCTCCTACTCAGAGGCCCCTTTACATCAACCCATGACATCATCAGTAAATACCAACGGCTCCAGGCCTTTGCTGTCCAGCCTTGCCTGCCCGACCTCTGGTCATCCCAGCTTGCCCTTTCTGTCTTTGAATTCTGTCTTTTTCTTTTAACTTTACATGGCAGACTGGGCAGGAGATCAAACTCACTGCAGGTCTCTTATAATAAAGTGTTCTAGAACCAAGTGTGGTGACACACACACCTGCAATCCCAGCACTTGGGAGGCTGAGACAGGAGGACTGCTTCCATAAGAAGGGCAGAAAAAAAAGAAGTAGGAGACCAGCCTAGGCTACTCAGTGAGTTCAAAGCCAGTGTGAACTACATAATGAGATTCTGTCTAGGAAAAAAACAGTTCAGTCCCCAGATCACACAGAGCTGTTCCATGGATGCTTTAAATCTTTCAGATTTGGTAGCACTAGTGCCTGGAACCAGGGCCTTTATACTATATCCTTAGCTTCTTTGTATTTTATTTGTTTTGAGATAGGATCTTGCTAAATCACTACATCATTCAGACTGAGCTTGAACTTGCAATCCTCCTGCTTCAGCCTCCCAGAGTACTGGGATTACAGGCATACATGACTGTCCAGCTAATTTTCAGTTCTTGAGGTTTTTATGCTTCGGGACCAGCAGCAGGGACACACAGTCTTGTAAGAGAGGCTCTCTCCAAATCAGTTCCTGTCAGAACAATTCAGTTGCTCACCAAGCAGCAAAGGAGATTAGACTTTAAGAAGAAAATCCCCGGGATGGAAAGCAGCTCTTACAGTCAGGAAGGATGGCTACAAAGAGAAAGAAGAGAGAGGAGGAGAGGAGAGCCTCAAGTCTGGCCACCTGCGGAGCACCTCCTCCGCACACATGTGAGAAAGGTCTGCACAGCAGAAGGCACCAGAAGGAACCACAGTGCTGGAGTCCTAGTGCCCTGTGCCTGGCAGCGTGTGCAGCAGCCCCGGGCCTCCAGGGGTTTCCTGGGTGCCTTTCCCTGAGTTATCACCCACCCCGGATGGATGCTCCACCAAGAATGCTCAGGCGTCTGTCTGTCTGTCTGTCGTCTGTCCATCTATCCACAGATACAAGAGCTTCCCCATGGCTCCAGTGTCCTCATCACCTAGCAAAGGCCCTACACCGCCAGCACAGTCCTTCCTTTTGATGAGTGAAAGAGAAAATCTGGATTTAGCAGAAAAGATGCTACATTCGAAGACAAAAGTCTGCTTCTCGGGTTGAAATGTTAAAATGTGGCCACTGTGCAACTCCAATCCTTCACAATGTGAAACCTGCTTCAGCAAAACCGCAGGCAGCAGTTCACAGGTACCAGCTTCCAGGAGGAAGAAAGAAAGAAGGTGCAAGACCGGGATGACCCCACAGACCAGGCCGGTCCAGGCCAGTCCAGGCAACAGCCATGGGCATGAGTGGTGGGGCAGGCAGGGAGCAATGGAGGACCAGCCCCACCCCACGCTGAAGTCCCAGGAGCTGGGGCATCCATGGGCCCCGCCTCCCTCCCCGCTTTCCCAGCCAGCTCCCTGGGATTCTGAGGACACAGTGTGTAGTCAACAGTGCTGTGCATGATTCACGCGGACACTTCCTACAGCTGAGGAGTTGAAGAAGAGTCTCACTTCAGACAAGGAAAGCAGCTCACGGAAGGGCAGGCAGACATCAGGAGGAGAGGAGGGGAGCAGGCCGGAGTGAGGGCCAAGGGACAGGGCAGGGCTCAGGGGAGGTGTGATTGGTAAGGGCAGAGAGGGTGAAGGAGAGCAGTGCCAGCACCCAGCACTCACTGCCAATGGAGGTCAGTGGCTCAGCCCACCATGTCCTCAGTCACCCTGAGTTGTGCCACAGCTGATGCCACCCACGTAAAACCAGCACCTGGCCTCACCTTCCTGGCCAGCAGCCCCCGTCCCAGCCCAGGCTGCCCAGTGCTTGCACAGACCCTGCCCAGGGCCTGTGTGGCAACGCTGTGGATTCAGGATAGTCCCACCTCAAGTCCAGCCAACCCATGGGACACAGCCAGCCACACAAACCAGGACTCACTGGGTCAACACAGGGAAGCCAAGGAGAAGCACTAGGCCCTAGTTGTGCCCTCTGCCGCCCATGCCAGCCCCAGCAGCTGCATCTGTTGGGCACAGCCTGCCTTGCCACTCTTCTGCTGGCTCTGGGGCGAGACAGCCCTGAACGGGGATGGGGGAGGTGCACTACAGGGCTCTGGGACTCTGGGTCAGCACCAGGATTCCGAGGAGCAGACCACCCCAGTTTCTCCACTCTTTCTCATCTGACTTTCCCTTTTATCTCTACCTGAACTATGTTCATTGCAGCTTTGAACTTACACAAAGTGAGACTACAAATAGTGTCAATGGATTATTAACAAGAACACAGGACAGCACCTGTGTGTCTTTAGACAGTAGACACGCAGCATTTGAGTCTGCACACGCAGCAAGCCCTGCACAGCATGAAGGACAACACTCCTGGGGGCTGCCGCTCCCTGTACCACCTCCTCAGCTCAGTGGCAGAAGGGTCAAGAGGGGCCAAGCAAAGCCCAGCCAGCCCCCACCTCCAACTGCCCAGGCACCTCCCAGTCAAGGATGCTTGCCACTCCCCTGGCCACCAGGGACTCAGAGGGGTCGCTGCACTTAGCATCCACGAAGCCTAGGGTCCCATTGCTCTTGGCAGCTTCCTCAGCCACTCTGGAGACAGCCACAAGACCCCCACAAGTGTACACAGCCTTACAAGCCCCTCAAGGCATCTGGAGCCCACAGACCAGGGGAGGGGGGGGTGACACAGCCCAGGCAGGGTACCCCAGACCCTGTGACACTGATGACATTTGGAAAAAGGATCTTTGCAGATGGTGGAGCTCAGCTCCCTGGTGGGACTCCAGTCCACAGCAAAACCGCAGACTGCGGAGGGGTCGGGGGCATGTGTCACCTGCCCAAAATGCCTACTGCAGTGCTAAGATCCCTGCTGTTTCCCACAGCCCAGCACCCAGGAGAGACCTTCCCTACAGGCGACGGGCACCTAAGGAAGCACAGGAACTGCCACTATAGATGCCAAGTGGAGTGTCTCCCACCAGCTCCCATCATCGCCCTTTTCAGTCCTCTCTGCAGTTAGCAACAGTCTTCTTTCTTTGGGATGAGATCTTGCCATGGTACCCAGGCTGGCCTCAGACATCTGGCTCCAGTGATTATCCTGCCTTAGCCTCCCTTGTTTATAGGACAAAACTGTGGTGCACAATGGTGGTTTGCTCCAGGTCAAGATTAGCAGTAAGGGTAGGGGAAGATATGGTTCCCAAGGCAGAGGTGGGCACCTTCCTTCTTGGCCTCTGTAAGGCCTAGCTGGACCGGGGTGCAGGGTCACTCATCTCTGGGAAGCCAAAGAACAACCCACAGTCCTTCCTTCAGGAGCCCACACCCAAGAAGGGTAGACTGAAGTCTTCAGGACACTACCTACAGCGAACCACACATGGACCTGCAGCCAGACTCCGAAGGGGTGATGCCTCAGGCAGGAGAGGTAATCCAGGTCACCTGCCTTTCTGGGTAGGAGCAAAGCAAATCACAAGGACCAAGCTGGGCCTGGACCCAGCACAACAGTAAACCAAGCAAGAATGAGTCCATCCTGTGCTAAGCAACCTCAACCTGGGCCAAAGTGCAGTGCCCACAACCATAACAGCCATGGGCAGACAACCCTAAAGAGCATGGAGCACAGTGCGCTGGCTCACCACAGACACAGCTCCCCACATCAGCCCCCAGAGCCCATCCTGTCTAAGCCACATGTAGCATGCAGCCGCAGCTAAAGGTCCAGGCAGGGCCAGGCTGGGGGTCCCCAAGAGGGAGGGAAAATGCTGAAACTTGCTCCTCAATTCTGCCCTGGTCCCAGGCCAACAGTGAACTGTCCAGGGCAGGGCCCATGGCAGGGCTCCAGTTTGTGCCCAGACAAATCAAGTCCCAAAACCAAAATAAGCTCTTCAGAAAAAAGTTCAGAAGTCACACAGTGGCCACCCACAGAGTCTGACACTTGTGTCATTGCCAGCTGTCCCAGACACGGTAGGACTGACCAGTCATCAAGGTGCCAAAGAAAAGACTAAGGTGTGGGGTAGACAGAGGAGTGCAAGCTGCTCAGGCCATCACCTCCCTCTGCTGGGACACAGCCTCTGACAGCACAGTGCAGGGACAGCAGCAGGAAGAGCTCAGCAAGGGCCTGGAGGGGACAGCTGCTCCCCGCACATGCAGTCAGGAAGCAGAGTGAGAAAGAGGGAGCTGGGGACAAGGACACACCCTTCCCAGTCCCCCAGTGACTACCTCTACTGCCAGGCCCCATCTCCTGACAGATGACTTACAGAGATCATTTCAGATCTAAAACCTCAGAGCTGCTAACACAAATGCAACCACAGACCCCACCTGAAGAGCCAACCAGGTGCTTGGCTCAGCAATGTAGTAGATGCCACAGATAGAGCTTCAGGATGCTGGGGCAGAGACAAGACTATGAGCTTGAGGAGGGACACATAAAGAACTGAATGGAGGGCCTGGGATTTAGCTCAGTGGTTCCGGCGCCTGTCTTGCAAGCACAAGGGCCCTGGTTCGATCCCCCAGTAACCACATACAATACTGGGCATGGAGACACCCCAGCAGCAATCAGTACCACATACCACAGTGCCGGGCGTGGTGGCTCATGCCTGTAATCCCAGTACTCAGGAGGAAGATGCAGGGGGATTGCTTTGATATGAGTTTGAGGCTGAGCTCAGGGCCAGCATGAATACAAAGCGAGACCCTGTCTCAAATAAATAAATAAATAAATAAATAAATAAATAAAAAGAACCGAATGGAAATGGTTCCAGACATCCCAACACTTGGGAGCAACACCCCCAAATTCTGAGAGAAAAACTGTCTGGTTAGACTTTTATACCCAGCTAAACTGAAAGGTAACTGGAAATAGAACAATGATGCTTTAAAATCAAGGGCAGCCAGGAATGGTGGCTCACGTCTATAATCCCAGCACTTGGGAGGCAGAGGCAGGAGGATCACTGTTAGTTTGTGGCTCGCCTGGGCTACATAGTGAGCTCAGGGCCATCCTAAACTGCAAAGCAAGACCCTATCTTAAAAAGGAAAAATCAAGGACAAAGTCACCAGATGCTATTAAGAGTCTAAAAAGTAGAAGTAGAACTTCAGAGAAATGCACATCAAAACTACACTGAGACTCCATCCCTTCTCAGTCAGAATACAAAGAAAAAATAAATGCCCATGAGCATTGGTGTGAACACGCACATGCTTCTACAGTTTGTGGGATTGTATGTATTAGTACAATTACTATAGAAATCAGTACAGAGGTCACTCAACAAAACTAAAAGTAGAGCTACCTCGTAACCCAGCTATACACCCCTCGATGGACCCCTAATGAAGTTAAAGTCAGTGCACTGTCAGAACACTCACATACCCATGCTTAGTGTGGCCCAATAAATAGCCACAATATGCACCAGCTTCACTGCCCATCAGCAGATGAATGGATAAACAAAGTGTGGTATGCACAATGGAGTATTAACTAGCCAGAAAAAGGAATGAAAATTCTATCATTTGCAAGAAAATGGGTGGGTCTAGAGAGTTGTATCATGTTGAACAAAACAAGCAGCCTCAGAAAGACAAATATGGTCTCTAACGAGTGGGATCTAAGAAAGCAGAAGGGAGACTTAATACTGGGCAAAAAGAAGGGAATAAAAGGGTGTCAGGGAGAGTAGTAGGGGACATATATGAGCGAACACACTCATCAAAATCTCCCAAAACTTGAAATTAGGGGCACAGTCAAGACAAGATGATGAGGGGTTGAGGTGATGAAAGCACATCCTGGCCACGCATGAATCTGCCAAATGGAGCCCATTCATCTGTGGGACCAACTCTAAAAAGTGAAAAAGAACGTGGAGTGAGGCACCCAGCAGGGCAGAGCATCACGGACACAGGGCCCACCGCAGAGCGGGGGGCACAGGGTGACCCTGTGGACACAGGCACAGGCAGAGCTGAGGAACATCACACTCAGCGATCGTCACATCTGTGACAGCACACATGACCCACAGGTGGGGAGAAAGGCCCGGGCTGAGAGGAGCAGCAGCCCCAGGCCTGCCCAGGGTGCACAGCACTGTCATTAGAACAATCCACAGGCCCACGAAAGGGCCTGGGGTTGCTGAAGAGACAGAGCAGCCACCGCCAAAGAGCCCCTGGCACAGGCTCCAGCAGTAAGACCATGAGGTCCTTCCACACACAGTGATGGAATACGGAGGTGGGAGCCTTGGCTGGACAGAAGGATGGCCTCCAAGGATCCCATCCAGACCCAGGGCTGGGGATGCCCACTTAGGACAACAGGACCTTTGCGGATGAAGATGGAAGGTCCTGGATGGCAGAGGCAGCTGGGTCACTTGGGCAGAGGGACAGTGCAGAATTTCACCAAAGTCAATTACAGAACACCACACATCCCCCTTGGGTACTGCAGCCCATCTAGGCACCAGCGCCCCTCCCTGCCCTTCTTCCAACAGCAGCCAGAGCGAGCCTCTGCACTGTGACTCGCCCCCGCCAACCCTTCCCAGACATTGAAACTGGGCATCCTGGCCATCTGCCCCTGCCCTCTCCAGGTCCCTCTCCACGGCCAGCCCACGCCCCTGGCTCTTCCTTGGGTCTCCCTCCCTGTCCTCTGTCACCCAGACTAGTATCTAAGGTGTCAGAAGGGCAGGTTCCAGCCCAAGGTTTCATGGGACAATCAGACTTAGAGCCAGCTATTTGAGAAGATCCAGCCGATAGGTACCTGCTCCGGTACCCCTCATCATATCTGCAGGTGACCCGGTTACCTACTCCCACCCTCGTTTAAGCCACACCCTCAGCCACAGGGCACTGCCAACACCAGCCAGTGCCCAACTGGCAAAGGTGTGTATTTTATCACAGTTTTAAAGGAGAAGCAACCTCACCCCAGCCCTCTGAGTGTCCACAGCCCTTTGCACCCCCTTCCCGGCCTGCATCCAGCCTCAACCCCGGTAACCCCACAGTTGAGCCCAGGAAGGAAACTGAGCCTCATAAAGGCGGCCACACGCCCAAGGGTATGTTCCAGGCAAGTGGCTGGGCGAGTGAGAGGCCAGGGTCCAATCGGGGCCTGGCTCTGCATCGCTACTCCACAGGTCTGGGGCTTGTTCTGTGCACACTCCCCAACTCTTAGGGCCTTCCACACCGTACAGGTCCGTCTTCTCTGTCTACACCCCCAACTTCGATCCTCTCTGTACTACATGGCCTGAGCCCTCTCATTCCACAATCGAGTCTTCTGTCAACACTTCCACAACTCCGAGCCCCTCGGAGCCGCCAGTGAGAGAGTCCCCTCTGTCTACACTCGCAATGCCGAGTGCCGGCTGTCGCTGGGCAGCGGCTATCGAGTGCGGGTCCCTGGAGACGGCCTCGCCCAAACAAAGCCAGAGGAGCGCGCGGACCGGGTCCCAGGGCCAGCTTTGGCCCAGCCCGACCCCCGCAGGCGCCCGGCCGCGCGCCCGAGCCCCCGCCCGGTCCGCGCCGATCCCGGGACGCACCACGAACAAAGGAGGCGCGGGCGGTGGCCGGCGCGGGGCGGGCACGAGCCGGGAGGGAGGGGGCGGGGCGGTGCCCTGGCCGCACACCTACCGCGCCGCACCGCTGCTCCGCCGCCTGCCGATCGCGCCAACGGTCGCGTTGCCGCCTGGACGGGGCGGGGCCCCTGGAGGGCGGGGTCCCTGGGGGGCGGGGCCACAGAGAGGGCAGGGCTACCGGGTGGGAGGGGCTGGGTGGGGGCGTGGCTGAGGGAGGGGTTAAAGCGGGCAGGGTGTCCCCGGGAGGCGGGGACGAGGTTCGGCGGGAAGCCAAGCTTGCGGTAGGGGGCGAGGCCTAAAACGGATGCGGGGTGGGGCCGGCGTGCCGGGGCGGGACTTCCGCTGCGCTGAGGCTAGGAGGAGACCAAGCATCCTCTGGCCGGACCTCCGAGAACTCAGGCCGTTTACCGGACCCAGTTGCTCTGGGGCGGGCCCTGCAACTGGGAGAACACAGGTGTGACCTCGTGCACATGCAAACAGAAGGGGTGAAGAGTCGCCTTGTGCGGGAGGCCACTGGAAACGGCTCAGATCCACTGATTTTTACATGGTTAGCAGCGATTTGTTAGGATGACATCACGCATACCCAGGAGGCTGAGCCAGGCGAGTGTCGTCTAACCTTACGTCCTGGCCAGGGCAAAGGGCTCCTGGACCTCTACTTACACTTAGGAATTACAGTAAAATGCCCTGGCGGGTTTTTTTTAGACAGGGTCTCGCTTTGTAGTTCAGGCTGGCCGTGAGCTCAACCTCCAACTCACATCACAGCTATCCTCCTACCTCTGCCTCCCGAGTGCTGGGATTACAGGCGTGAGCCACCGCGCCCGGCACTTTGGCATGTGGTTCTGATTGTTGCTGGGCATGAGTTTCCACGCTCAGTATTGTTGGTGGTTACCAGGGATCGAACCCGGGTCCTTGCGCTTGCAAGACAGGCACCGGAACCACTGAGTTATACTCCCCGGCCCTGCCCTGGCAGTTTTCTGAAGATGCTCTGCGCAGTCACAACTAACCAGGAATAGACCCTCCAGACACTGCCCTAGAAGTGGGGGCGATGTAAGTAGGACTGCAGGGCATGGCGTCGGCGAGGTCAGGAAGGAGCTGGGGCCCAGGAGGTGCCCCTCCAGTCTGCTCTGCCCACGGCCTGGCAAGTCCCTCCTCACACCCTGGAAGCTGAGGCGCCCCACACCTGGGGCCGCAGGCACTCCGGTCCTGTGTCCCCTCCCAGTGGCTGGAGCCCTGTCCTCTACCCTTCCTTCATGCTTTCGCGCCAGCCTCCTCTCACCAGGACGGAGCCTGCCCCTGCACTCACCCCCACCTCTCTCTTCTAGGTCTCCAGACCTGGACGCCGACAGTCCAGGTCCTCTTGTCTCTTCCTTTCCCGTCTGTCACCTGGCTTGATGCCTCCAGCTCCACCTCTACCCCTTTTCCCAAATCCTTTGCCCTTGCATTTGTTCCTGCCCCTCCCCTCAAGCCACAGCCCCTCGGTGCCCTGCCATGCACTGGTAAACAGGGGCTTGGCAGAGGGAGACGCCCTAGAGCTGCACACTCACTCCTTCAAGCTGCCCACCAGCTGTGGGGTCCTCTCCACCATCACTCCCACATCAGCAGGTGGACAGCTCTCGAGCCCTGGCTCCTTCCCAAGGAGAGCAAGCAGCTGCCTCATCCACTGCAGAAGCTCAGGGACAAGCTGGGGACCTGGGAGTCACAACAGCTCTGCTGCCCACAGCATTTGCTGGCTGTGGAGCCTGGGTCAGACCCCACCCTTCCGCACACCGTGGGCTCCCAGGGAGCAAGACAAGAAGCCCAGCCAGAGCCAGGGATTTAGCTCAGTGGTTCCAGTGCCTGCTTTGCAAGCACGGGGCCTGGGTCCAATCCCCACTAACCATGTACCACAGTGATGTACTGACTGCTGGCATGGTGACCAGCAATCAGTATACCACATACCACAATGATGGTTGTGGTGGCTCACACCTGTAATCCCAGCACTCAGAAGGCAGAGGCAGGACGATTGCTGAGTTTGAGGCCAGGACCAGCCTGAACTACACATCGAGACCCTGTCTCAAAAAAAAAAAAAAAAGAAGCCAGGCCAGCCTGAAGGATACCTGTTCATCCCCTCATCCCCTGCCTCTACACTGTGCCCCAGCTTGGCCTCCCTCCATCGGCACCTTTCCCGGTGAGGTGGAGATGGAGGGAGACAGGAGCATGTGGGCCTCGCCCAGGCGCTGCTGTCTGGGGACCCTGGCCAGGCCCTGCAGTTGGAGTGACTTCCCTGGCCCCTCAGAAGAGTTCGGTGTCAGTCTGTGCCAGGGTAGGAAGGGCTGGGTGACTGACATGAAGCAGGCTCATGACGGTCCCCCCTCATCATCGAGGTGAAGTGTCAGAGGATGGGCAGTGCCCCCGGGCCTGGGTACATGAGATCCAGGGCAGGTGGCACTACCTTGATGTAGGTGGAAAGAAGGCCCCATACATGGGGACACAGAAATGTCACTATGAACTTGCCAAGCAGACTGGGAGCAGACCAGCAGGAGCTCCCTGAGGTCTTGAGTCACACTGTCCCCAAGACAGAAGGAAGTCAGGTCATAGGAAGTGAGCTGAGCCCTCAAATGGGGGTTATTGAGGTGGGCATGGTGGTGACACCTGTTATCCCAGCACCCTGGGAGGCTGAGGCAAGAGGATCTAAAGTTCAGGGTGGCAGAAGCGTCCCTTCCCTCTGGCCCCTTCTTCTTCCTTTATTTCACTCCTAGCCAGGAGGTGAGCAATTCTGCCACAAATTCCTACCATAGTGGATGGCGTTGCCACAGCCCAAAGCAACAGGGCACCTGGTCATGTCCTGAGCCCTGCCTTCCTGCCACCTGTAAGCTGATGGGTGAAGGTGCTTGAGGCAGGAACGGAAGGCTGACATGCAGCTGCTGCCGCTGGGTCTCTGTTGGTCGGGCTGAGGGGCACCCATTGCACGGCTCCTGGACCCAGGTGGCTCAGCTGGGACAGGGTGTCTGATAGAGTCGCTCTAACAGCACTAGCGAGAAGATGCTGCGTAGGAGTGCTGCGGCCTGCCTGCCTGGTGTCCTGCCCAGGAGCCCGCCCCCCACCTGTCCCAAGTCCCATGCGTGCCGGCCAGTCCTCACCTTCAGCTAGCCCACCCAAGAGAAATCATCCCACCCACCTTGCATCCCATCCCCCCACACCCCAGCCCTCCACAGCTGCCTATCCCCAAAGGGCCCTTGAGAAGGCTACGGACACTGACCCCGAACCCCTGTATCTTGTCCGTCAGGTGCCTCTGAGCACTGCCTAGTGCCAGGCTTTGGGGACACAAGGTCCAGCCCAGCAGGTGTGACACCCATGTGACTCTGGCAGAGCCCTTGGCTGCACAGGAACTGGGAGAAGCTGAAGACTACCCCACAAGAGCCACGGAGGACAAGGTTGGCTGGCCCAAGTAAGCTACAGTGGGGCCGAGGACATCAGGAGTGAGAGCTGGGCCCCAGGGCTGTCCCTGCAGGCGTGACCACACCAGCAGTTGTCCCGCCCTGCCCATGGGAAGCAGTCTCACTTGCTGTGGTGTAGTAGCCAGACCACTCCCCAGGGGACCCATCCTCGGGGTGGCAGCAGCACCCTACCCTGGATCAACAAGCAGATGGCACACATTAAGTAAAGCATGATTAGATGGGGCATACTGTTACTAACAGAGCTCATGTTAACTGGGGACATTGGCGGCACATAGAATGCCGTCAGCTAAGTGGCTGCACTGTCACTGAGCAGAACACATGGGAACAAATCAGGCTGTTCCTACACGGACCTGCCTTTCTGTTCCCAGGCCCTGTGGAAGATCCCTTGGCGCTGCTGGCAGACAGAGGACAGAAAAGTCCTACAGGCCACCGGCCCGGGACCATTTCAGCAAGCAGGAGAAGGCTTTTCTGTGCTGGCCAATGTCACTTGCATGTTGGGACTATCACTGCTTGTGAAGACCCAGCCCAGAACGTTTTCCCTCTTGTGAAGGGGCCGAAGTGTGGCAGGGCTCAAGTGCATTCTCTTCCCAAGAAACTGAGGGGCCTCAGCAGGAGACAATACCTGCGGGTGTCTCACCGTTGAGCCCTGTGAGCCCTGGACCCAGAGCAGAGCAGATGCTCGTCCCATGTCCAGTTCATGAGACCCGGATACACGGTGGCCTCATGAGCCTGAGCCCTGAGCTGCCCCCAGCAGCACCACTAACCCAGCTCCAGGACTCTTTAAACTCATTTCATTTCAGTTCATTGCTCCAAAGTGCTGGGCATGGAACCCCACCCCCTCTGTGTGCCAGCCAGCATCTCCCAGAGAGCTGCCAGCCTGACTTTCTCCAGCCCTCCGTCCTCGCACAGCCCTGCCTGTGCCATTGTCAGGTGTGGAAACTGAGGCCTCACAGAGGCTCCCCTGCACAGCGGAGCTTCTGGGCCACCTTCACCTGAGCAGCAAAGGTCTGTCCTGGGAGGGACTCAGGCTGCACCTCGTAGGGCTTAGCAGATAGCTCGGGGGAGGGGAGCGGGTCCTACCGCTCCCATGCCAGGATGCCCAGCCCAGCAGCTCTCCCTGTGAAACCTGACATGTCCCCTTGGGCAAGAGAAACAAGCAGAATGAGTCCAGGACTCCTGGGTGGCACCTCGGCAGAGCCACCAGTCTCTCACTGAGGACCACGGTGGGTTCTGGGTCCCCCTGGCTGGTCTGTGACATCTTCCCAAGGAGGTGCTGCTTCCTGGGGAACCCACCTTTTCCTGCCCCCTCCCGGGGGGGGGGGAAACCACGATCTGCCCCTCCCCCCGGGTCCCTAAGTGTCTCCTGGCCCCACCCTCCTTCCTCCCCTGTCGCCAGGCTCCTTCAGGCCCCTCCCAGAGCCTTGTCCACCCAACCTATCCCCTGACCCTCGACCCTCAACACCCTCCTACCCTCCTGACTCAGCTGGTAACATACGGTCCTGAGCTTGGGGGGATGTTCCCAGGCCAACCCCTCCACCGTCCCCAGCCTGGCCTCATGAAGACATCATGGAGAGTGCTCCACACCCTGTGTCCCAGCTCCCCACCCTCCATGTCCCCAGTGCTCCAGACTCCAGAAAATGAGCGTAGATGGGGACCACAGCCCCGTACTAGCGCATGGACACCAGCTAATAGGATGGAAATAAAACACCTCCACCTTCCTGCCAGGACAACTGAAATGAAATGACCAAAGCGAAGCAGGCTGGGAGCCCTGGCTCTTTACGTGGACCAACGGCTGCGAAGTATCAAGACTGACAGCATCCGGGGCCGGGGAGTTAGCTCAGTGGTTCCGGCGCCTGTCTTGCAAGCGCAAGGGCCCGGGTTCGATTCCCCGGTAACCACATAACAATACTGGGTGTGGAGACTCACGCCCAGCAGCAACCAGTACCACATACCACAGTGCCGGGCGTGTTGGCTCACGCCTGTAATCCCAGCAGTCGGGAGGCAGAGGCAGGAGGATTGCTGTGATGTGAGTTTGAGGCTGAGCTCAGGTCCAGCCTGAACCACAAAGCGAGACCCTGTCTCAAAAAACCTAAAAAAAAAAAAAAAAGACTGACAGCATCCGGCGCCTGTGTGAGGACAGGGGATGTCGGCTGAGCTGGACACGTAGTAACAGGGGACACACATTTCGCAGTGACCACACTTCGGTCTCTGAATGACTCCTGTGTTCATGTCAGCAAAACTCATAATCATATTGCAATGTCCAGACTAAGAATTTGTGCTTTATTTCCAATTTGGACAAACTCTCCCAGCTGTCAATAAAACTCTTCAAGAAAATATTTAATCCAGGAATGGTGCCCCGCCTGTAACCCAGTCTTTTGGAGGCTGACACAGGAGAATGAACACTAGTTCAAGGGCAGCCTCGGGCTACATAGCAAGACCCTGTCTCCAAATAGAAAAGTAAATGAATAAGATAGAAAATGATCTCTCCAGAATTACATCCAATCATACAATCATGTGAACATCTCCACCACACAAATATCTTTCATTTCTTTCTTCTAATTTCCTTAGAATTCTATTTTTGTTGCATATTTCACATGAAGTCCTTTTTGGTAGAGAAAAGCATTTTCTCTCCAATTAAAATTTTAGTTTTGCCAGGTGTGGTGGGCATGCCTGTAATCCCAGCACTGGGAGTTTAAGACCAGCCTGGACTACATAGCAAGACCCTATCTCGAATAAAATGATTAGGTTTACTTTTTTAAAAAATCTATGAGACAGGATCTTGCTAAGTTGCCCCAGCTGGCTTCAAACTTGCCACCCTCCTTCCTCAATCTTCAGAGTAGCTGGGAGTACAGGTGTACGCAAGTTCACCTGGCTTTAAGACATTTTTGATTTTGTAAAACATGAATTATTCCTCCTCCTCCTCCTTTTTCCTGCTTTTATTGGGAAGCTTTTGCTGTCCACAGCAATCAGCACAACGAATGCCTGGAACAGTGCACACTGGAAATTAATTTTGTTCCCCATGACCCCTCTGTCCCTAAAAGCTGCTGTCATCCACTTCCCCACACTCAACTACTGAACCTGACGCCTCCAATCTTTCCAAGGCTCGAAGGTGACCCTAAGGCCCAGGGCCACACCTGGAGCCCCAGATGCTGAGTGAGTCCACAGCACATCACAGTCACTCCGGCTCCTGGAGCCACAGCACCCGGCAGTGAATTCAGACAGGAAGGCACCTAGGGTTCTGGCAGAACTTTGGCTTCTTCCTTTTACTTTCCATCCCAAAGGCACCATTGTCACAACCTTCGTTTGACAATCTGATTCTTCTGTTTTTGTTTTGGGGGTCCTTTTATTATTTATTTATTTATTTATTTTTTCAGTACTGGGGATTGAACTAAGGCTCTGGTGCTTTCAAGGTAGATGTGGTACCACTTGAGCTAACTCCTCAGCCCTGAGAATTCTGTTTTTAAGCCATTTAAAGGCATGGGCAGGGCAGGCGGCCACACTGACATCGGGAGCTGGTGCTCCTGGCCCCCATCTTCACTGGATGCTGTCAGTCTTGATACTTCACAGCCATTGGGCCGCATAAAGAGCTATGGCTCCCGGCCTGCTTTACTTTGGTCGTTTCAGTTGTCCAGGCAGGAGGGTGGAGGTGCTTAATTTCCATCTTATTAGCTGGTGTCCATGCGCTAGTACGGAGCTGTGGTCCCTATCTAGACTCCCCTCACTTCTGGCCCCCTCCAAACAGTCCTTTAAAGTATCTAAATAAAGCTGTTTTGTTTGACTTTTTGAAATTTTATTTATTTATTTTTGCGATACCTGGAACCTTCATACTAAGCTAAATCCCCAGCCCTTTTTATTTATTATTTATTTATTTATTTGTGTGTTCACTTGAGACAAGGTCCTGTTAAATCACTAAGCTTCCAGGCTGGTCTGGAACATATGATCCTTAGCCTCCCAGAGTACTGGGACTATAAGCAAGTGCCAGCCAGCCTGGCTTTGAGCCTTATTAAGTAAAAAATAGGCTCATTGTCCCCCTTGCTGCCTATACAGAGTGAAGCAAGTGACAGTCTGTGCCATGTCAGCTGGGTCCAACACATGTAAGCAAGCACAGAATGTGCTCAGCCTTGTGGGGCTGCTGTGAAAGCTCCACCTATCCAGGAAGTGCCAGGACAGGTGCAGACAGGAAGAGAGGATGGTGGCACTGCTGGGACCTGCAGAGTGGAAGGACAGACAGGCTCTCTGCCACCCTCGGATGAAGGGAGAAGCAGCCTTCATTTCCTGTAAGTGGGAACTAAGGACCCACAGGACTGTCATACCCACAGTGATGACTGAGACACCAGACAAGCCATCAGCTGCTCACTCACCTCAGAGATGGCGTTCTGTGCGTTCATGGCTAGGGATCCCAGGGTGGTGCTGGGCCATGTCCAGGCGACCTAGATGCACCCTACTCATAGCCCCAGACCCTAATCACAAGCCAACAAGACGCTAAAAGGCCAGGCCCAGTACACAGGCCCTCACCGTGACTGGAGCTGGGCCTTCTAGCCTGACTCAAGGGAGTCTGAGGGACAGGCCCTTCCCCCACACTAAGGACAGGGTGGGCTTTATGGCAAATATGCAAAACAACCAATAGTAGCCAACCGTGGTGGCAAAGGCTTATAATCCCAGCACTCAGAAGGCTGAGGCAGGAGAATTACCAAGAGTTTGAGGTTAGCCTGGGCTACACAGTGCGACCCTATCTCAAAAACCAAAACCAAAAATGTAAACAAACAAAACAACACAGAACAAAATCTTGCCCATCAGTCTTCACTATTCATTAATGTCAGTGTCTGGAATGGAATGAGAAGTTGTGAATAGTGAAGAAAGAGAAAAACCTAGCCCATCATCAAAATTCCCTGAGGATGTTCTACAGTCTCACTTGGCCTTATGAGACACTTCAAAGACATGGACTCCCAGCCTTCAGGCGGCCTCCCTTGCTTGAGTGGCTCCTGGGCACATGGAGTCCCAGTGTGAGGCATGAGGAGCCCAATGTCCCTGCGTCGAGTGGTTGCAGAAGCCATCAGCTACAGCTGCTGGTCACGTGATAATGCAGGCCAGGGGTCCTCCAGGGACACTTGCAGACATAAAAAGTGATAACACACCTGTGAAGTGGATTTACAAAGAGAGATGCATATGACAGGCTCAGAGATGGACAGCACTAGTAGTAAATGGAAGTTCTGAGCCTCCAAAGGGAGGTCCAGGCCCCAAGACAACAGCAGCACCGTATCTGAAACAAGAGCACAGGAGCCTCTGGGCCCCCAGAGAGCAAGAGCTCACTCAAGCAGGGCCAAGAAAGCACGAGGAACCTGCATGGCAGCCAGGTGGGTCCAAAGGGGGATGAGCTGTGTATGTGGAGGAAAATGGAGGTGACACAGTGGAAGAAATTGTGACCAAATTTTTCTCCAATTTGATTTTAATAAAAAATCCAACCTTAATCCCAATGGCACATATCTATATTCCCAACATTAAAGGAACCTGAGGCAGGAGATCACAAGTCTAGTTGTGAACCCGACACCTCTGATCAAAGTTGCACAAAGTTCCACAAAGTTGCACCACTTGGGCTACTCAGTGAGTCTCTGCCAAGGAGTTGCAGATGGACCTAGCAGGACAGTGCTTGCATTTGATCCCAGTACCACAGTCAAAAACAGTTTCCAGAGAGCAAGAGCTCACTCAAGCAGGATAAGACAGCAGAAGACATATCCAGGTACAAATTGCTGCAAACTAAAACACACAATAGGCTGCAGATCCCATGTCATAGCTGAGTTGGGAGAAACAGTAATGCCCAGCAGACAGGACAACATTGTCGTTAAGGATGACAGATCCTCCCAGGGTGCTGGCTTGAGGGGCGTACCCAAAGGACCCAGGCACAGGCAAAGCTTTTTCAGATGGCAAGGCCAAGAGGACCAGCCACCTCAGCTAGCAGGAGGAAATGGTGCAGGTAAGGGAGAAAGGGCCAGACACAAATGCATTTATACGCGTGCAGATATGTGTTCACATGCACATGTGTTCACTTTATGGCAAAAGTTTCTGTGCACCATGAGGTTTACTGACATGGAGGGGGACATGGATCTTCACAGCACACAGGCCTCTGAGGAGAGGAGTTCCCTCAGCAGGGCTGACAGCCTTCAGCCTCTCTCCAAAGTTACACAGAAATAGCGGAGGTAAGAACCCAAGCACATGTTAAAAATTTTTAAACTTTAAATCAGTTGATCAAATAGGAAAGAAGGAATAAAAGCACAAAGCACTGGGAGTATAGCTCGGCATCTGCCTGGCAAGTGCAAGGTCCTGAGTTCAGTCCCTTGTATCACACAAACACACACACACACCACACACACACACACACACACACACACACACACACACACACACACACACACACAGGATAAATGAGACAAAAAGGAAACAGCAAGATTACAAGGGTCCTACCCCCCACCCCACAACTGGGCCAAATCCCCTGGTTAAAAGACAGAGCACGCCGGACTGTGTTGAAGAACAAAGCCTCCTCTGTTCCATGTAGCTGAGGCACACTATAAATACAAAAGCACAGGTGAGAAGTACAAGGGCGCAAGAAAAGGCATGGGGAAATTCGGTAAAGTCAGGAGCAGCCATGTCTCCACAAACTGGAGTGAGGCGGTGACTGACTGAACTGACAGCAATATGTGTGCAAACACCCATGAACACCGGAGACCAGGCAGACTGGGAGACTCCATGCAGCCGTCTGGCCTGACTAACATGTGCAGGCATGTGCACACCTTCACCGAGAAAGAGCACGCCTGGCCACACATCCGCTGTATTGAATACAGAAGGACCGGAGTCAGACAGTAGATGCCCTCTGAGAATAGAAATCAAATATAGTACTTAGAGGACAGGGATGTAGCTCAGGGCACCATGCCTGCCTCACAAACACAAGGTCCTGACTTCAATCCCCAGTGGGGGGATACAATGTTCAGAAAAACATTCAACCTGTCAGACCTAAGTAACCCATTCTTAAGTAACCCACAAAAAAGGGGAAAAGTTAGAAAATTATTTTTAACTGAATAAGAAAATAAGGTGTTCCAAAATTTACTGTCACTGAAGTTCTTACATAGATAAATTCATATTTTTGAATGTATACATAAGAAAAGATGATTAGTAATGAACATAGAAGTATACATTAAGATAAACTAGAGCTGGTACTCCCTGTAATTCCAGCACTCAGGAGGCTGAGGCAGGAGGATCACTGTGAGTTCAAGGCCATCTGAACTAGTGAGACCCTGTCTCCAAAAAAGAGTAAAATTTAAAAAGCTAGAAAATAAAGAGAAAGTTGAAGTGGTTAGAAGGACAAAACTAAGAGTAGAAACAGAAAACAGCCATACCATGGGAAGAAAGCCCAAGACAATAGCATCTGTGTTTCCAAAATGACTAGTGAAATGTAGCACCTCTCAGGGAAGAAATGAAATGGAGAAGAGAAACGCAAGTCCTTAGCACCAGGAGAGCTGCCCCAGAACCTGGGACAGAAGGTAAAGTCGGGAAGAGACGAGGACAGCTGCTACGACAGGTTACCGGAAATGCTAACAAGTTACTCGGGAGGAGACACAAAGTTTGATTAGCCCTGTACCCACCAAAGAAACTGAGCAACTAAGGCCCTGGAGGAGAAGGGGCTGGACCTGAAGCTTGAGGGTGGGGAGCAGCAGGCATGGGCATGGGGAGGACACAGCACAAAATGTCAAGCAAAGGCACAAGCATGGAGTGTGCAGTGCAGTTCTGCCCAGTTTTACTTGTGGTTGAAATTCTTAACAACAAAAATTGGGGTGAAGGGACGCAAGGATTTTCCACAAAGAAACTTCCCCAGAATAAAACCCTTACGTGTTGGAGGGAATCAACGCTTAAGGAAAGAAGCGATTCCATTCTGACCATTTTTTTCTCCAGAAACAAAGAAGGACAGGGCGCATGTGAACACCCAGGTGTGTGAGTTTGGGGCAAGGCTGGAACCAGACCCAGCAGAGGTGACATGAGGAGCCAGAATCCCTCAAGGCCTGGAAGCATCCTTCCTGACACTGCCAACCTAGCTGCCCCCCTCGGTGGGCGCTGGGCTAGGGGAAGCAGCACTTGGCACTCATCACATCACCACAAAGGAGAAAAGGCCATGCTCATGATGGACACGCAGGTGGCATTTGCCAAAATTCAATAACCATTTATGGTTTTTAAAAACCCTGTAGACAGGGCCAGGGATATAGCTTAGTGGTTCCGGCAGCTATCTTGCAAGCGCAAGGACCTGGGTTCGATTCCTGGTAACCACATAACAATACTGGGCATGGAGATTCACGCCCAGCAGCAATCAGTACCACATACCACAATGCCGGGCATGGTGGCTCACACCTGTAATCCCAGCACTCAGGAGGCAGAGGCAGGAGGATTGCTGTGATGTGAGTTTGAGGCTGAGCTCAGGGCCAGCCTGAACCACAAAGCGAGACCCTGTCTCAAAAAACCTTAAAAAAAAAAAAAAAAACCCTGTAAACAAAACTAAACACTGAAGTTATGGTAGTGTCCTTGGCTCGGCGAAGGGTGAACCTGTCCCAAGGTCCTCACGTTGTGAGGGGCTATACACTCCTCTGAGACCACCCCAGAGCCTCTCAACGTGGAGGCTCTGGCCAGGTACAACGGGCAAGAAAAAGAAAGCGGACTGCTTGGAAGCAAGAAAGTCTCCAGGTGACTGGAGCCCAGAGAGAGTTAAGAGGTTACCCGAGCACGCTGTGAGGAGTACAGAGTTCAGGGGGTGGCGGCAACCAGCACAAAATGCCAAGTTACTTCTAGGTATAAGGGACAAATTGGAAAACAGCAAGCCAATGAACACATTGAACAAACTTGCCGGATGCTGGTGAACGGCTCTGTGGGTTCAGTGACAACACTCAAAACCGCAGCAGGCTTGTTTCTGGGTAGAAAGAGAGGAGCTGATTTTAATTTTACACAGAAATGCAGAAGGGATGGCATAGCCAAACACATTTATAGAAGAAGAACAAGATTGGGAGACTCACTGTGTAACCTCAAGACTTTCTATAAAATCATGGAGAAAACGTGGAGATGAAGGGTGGACTAGGGTCTAGAAGGGGCTTCTGCTCTGTGAGCTGACTTTTATACACTATTAGGGATTAAAACTGGGCTCTTCACACTGACCTGCATCCTCACCCCTTTGTATGTTTTGAGGCAGGATCTCACTAAACTGCTAAGTTGCCCAGGCTGGAAGCAAACTTTCAGTCTTCCTGCCTCAGCTTCCCAGAGTGCTGGGATGACAGACAGCTCCATTTCACTCCGTGAAATGATTTTTAACAAAGAGAGAGAGTTGATGGGGCAGGAAAGCAGTTAGTGAGCGTATGGGCATTATGGTGTCCACTTCACATCATACATAACAATTAGTCTGAGAGCGGCCGAGACCCAAATGGTCCAGAATAGGAAACGGGAAGGTGTCTTCCCAACCTTAGTGAAGATTTCTTAGGAGATGAGAAATGTTAGCTTTCAATGAAAATAAGCCAGGCTTGGTGGCTCATATCTACAATCCCAGCCCCAAGGAGGCAGAGACAGGAGGATTATTATAAGTCTAGCCTGGGCTACATACTGACCCTGTCTCAAAAAACAAAACAAAATGACAATACAGAAGACCATAAATGTGCTAGTCCCAGCAGGCAGGCGGTGGGTTTTGGACCCCACCTCAGGTACTGCACTCCTGGAGGGAGGGAGCTCCCTGAGACCTGGCTCTCTGCCGTGAGGTCTTTGTACCTGCTCTGAGAAAGCTATGGCCAGGCCAGGTGCCAGGCCTGGGAGGCGGGGCTCCCACAGTGCTCCTCATGGCACTGTGTCCTCAGGTCCTGAGGCATCTCCCCGGCCCGGCCAGGCCCTTGCCAGCTCCTCACTGCTCTCAATGCAGCACCCACCCAGGTACCCGCGCTGCCCATCCCTAGCCCCAGTGTGGTGTAGCGCTGCTATTCTTGGCTGTAACCTAAGCAGCTGCCCATTAAAATTCCATTAGTTTCGAAGGCTTGAGCTACAGTTGATATTTCTAATTATTGTGAAATTAAAATTGTCCCTGTAATCTAATGATAATTGCCGAGATGCCAGCTGGCAGCCTGGGAAGCCGCACTGTTTCCTGGCAGAACATGGAAAGTTTCTTGAAAGTTCTCTAAACAGAGAAGGACAAATGGCATTGGAGAGGGGGTGGGGCCTCAGGGACCCTGGTGCAATCTCAGTCTCCAGCTCCAATGGCCTCCGTGAATAGGGCCACCCTGGCCAAGACAGGAGCAGGTGAGCTCAGGAGGCGCTGGGGGCCAGCAGAGCCCTCTGCAGGCTGGGGCCGCCTGCAGGGCACATGTGGGTGACCTGAGATGGCAGTGGCCTATGTCCTTCGGTTTACAGATGGGCAGTAGAGGGCTGCTCCAGCCTGCCACGCTGACCCTAGATACACTGCCTGTCCCATCCAGTGGCCTCTACTGAGCCAAATGTGTCTTAGAAGTTGAAGCCACCATTTCCAGTATTCCCTTTCCTTCCAGGCACTAAATTCCTCTGTTAAAAATTATGCGGCTGCAAATATTGGAATCATCCAGCACGGCTTGGATGGCCCTCCCCGGTACAAGCCAGACACCAGCCTTGTGATGTGATCATCCTCAGAGTTGCCTCAGAGTCTTAGAAGAATGCTAAAGGCCAGACACCTCCCCCATCTCTTCCTTCTGGATACAAAACAAAATAATAAGGAAAAAGTGGCAAAACAAAACTAGTGTCCCAGATTTTGCACCAACTTCTGCAAGTGTCCATCTTGTCACTCTACATGGCAAAGGATGTTTGTTTGGATTCTGGTTGGGAACATAGCTCTCTAGAACCAGCCAGGCGTTTGGCTCCCGAGGAAGCAGCAGATGGACAGACACTGGTCTGTTGGGAGTCTCAGATTCTACCAGGAAGGCCTGAGCCTCCCTGGATGGCGACTGCAGTCATCCTTAGCCCTGTGGCACCTGGCACAGCCTTGCAGCTCCGCGGAAGAGCTGTGGACACAAAGGCCCCAAGAGGATACTGGCAGGATAGGGACAAGCATGAGTCCCGGGCAGCCCTGGAGGTTGGGCCTCATGGGTGGCCAGGTGAGGCTGTGGCTGAGGTGGCAGGGCCGGCCAGCCAGCAGGAAGGAGGCTGGAGCCACAGTCCCTGCCAAGCCCCTGTGACCCACAGGGCAAGGACTCTGGGAAGCACAAGACACCAGGGGCAAGGTAGGAGTGTGTCTGGCCCTCAGCTGGAGGGGCCTCCTCCTCCCAGGAGGTCACTGGATACGCCACTCCTGCCATGTGGTTCTGACTTTCAGAGCTCCGGCCCCAACCCATTTCTGGAGGTGTTATTAATGGAACTAGACTAGTTTCTGTATGAGCTTCCCCCTGAGCTCTCAGACCCCAGGCCCACAACCTTCCCATGACCCCAAGCTCTCCCTCTGCAACATGGGATCCCAAAGCAACTCAAGCCAGCTTCACCCGAGCGCACGAGGCGTCACCTTGGTTTGTTCCAGTCACAGTCTGGCCATCACTGCTGTCGAAGGAAGCCCTCTCTGTGACCCCGCCCCAGGCCAGGCGGCTTCCCCACTCTGGGCCAGCCCTTCCCTGGGCTGCTGCCATCTCCCTTCATTTTCCTATCCCGCCTGCTCCCAGTCTTCCAGCCCAATGTGGCACAGCCCATGCCTGGGAAGCCTTTCCTGTTTTCACGGTTGCTTTAGTGACCCTTCCAGTTTCACATGCTCCTAAGATTTTAGAGCTAGTATAATGGTCTTCCTTATTTCCAACTGGTTATTGCTAAGACAGAAAAGGGGCTGAGCACTGAACCTGGGAGTACTCTACCACCAAGCCACATCCCCCAACTATGTAGCCCAGGAGAGCCTCAAACTCACAGCAATCCTCCTGCCTCTGCCTCCCAAGTATTGGGATTATAGGCATGAGCCACCACTCCCGGCATTGTGGTTTGTGGTACCAACTGCTGGTGGGTGTAAGTCACCATGCCCAGCATTGTTGTATGTGGTTAATGGGGATCGAACTAGGGACCTTGTGCTTGTAAGGCAGGCGCCAGAACCACTGAGCTAAGATCCCAGCCCACATTTTATTTTTTTGAGACAGGAACTCACTAAGGTGCCCAGGCTGGCCTTGAACTTGTGATCCTCCTGCCTCAGCCTCTGGGGTAGCTGGGATTACAGGTGTGGGCCACCCTGCCTGGGTAAAAAGAGCAATTTTATATATTTTCTTCATGCCTTTGAGTAAGTTCTCTGTTGCTGTAATGAAATACCAAAAAATCACCCCACTGGAGGAGAGGTCTGCCCTGCCTCATGGTCTCAGAGCCCTTGGTGTGGGGCTGTGTGAAGTGGACACATCATGGTGGCCAGCGTGTGTGGCAGGGGTGGTGCCACCTTGATAGCAGCCAGGAAGGTCTCTGAGACCCAGTGCATAACATCTCTTGTAAATTCTAAAGGTTTTCTTTTATTTATTTTGTAACTTAGGCTGGCTTTGAACTCACAGTGATCCTCCTGCATCAGCCTCTGAGTGGTGGGATTACAGCCATGCACCACCATGCTCAGCCTTTCCCAGGGGCTTTAAAAAATACTTTTGTTGTACCAAGGGTCCACTGAGACACACATCCTGACTCCAAAAAATATTTTCTGTTTTCTTGGTTTTTCTGAGACAGGGTTTTTATTATGCATAGAGTCCAAGGTAGACTTGAACTTGAAGCATCACTCCTGCCTCAGCCTCCTGAGCGCTAGAATTACAGGTGTGCACCACCATCCCCAGCTTTAGATTTTTAAACTGACTTTTCTTCTAGACTATGTCCTGTAATCTCACCACTGGGATTTAGAGGTACCTGTCACACCTCCTTCTCCAACACTTTCCCAGGAACCCTGTGCCTGTGTAGCTGGCCATCTTGTTTCCCGCAGGCTCAGGTCTGCTGCTCAGTGGGAGTGGCCTCCCTGCCCAGCAGCTCTCGGCCCCTTGCACAAGCCCCACTGGCACAGCATGTGACACCTGCTGGTGCTCTTCTGGAGTGTGCACATCACTTCTCAGACCCACGCTTTGCTGTGCAGGCTGTGACTGGCACATAACAGGATTAGTATTGGGATCTGTTAAGAGTGGAATGTGTCTCCTTTTGATATAGTAATTCTGTTGTAGACATCTATGGTATGAAAATATTGGCAACTGAATCTTTAAAAAATTAAGCAGAGAATTAACACACAACCTAGAAATTCCACTTCTTGTGGACCTGTCAGAAGGGACAGCAGGGACTCTCAGGACACTTGTACACCTGTGCTCAGAGTAGCACAGTAAAAGAAGGCCCGAAGTGGAGAGTGCCCAGGGTCTACTGGCAAGGATGGAGGGCAGGGTGGACACACACCCTGATGGAAAAGAACCAGCCTGGGAGTCCTGTCTGTGAGTCCCCGTGTCAGGCCAGAGATGAATGCACTGATTTGCTTCTGGGAGGCCCCAGCAGGCAGCCCAGAGACAGACAGAGGACGGCAGGCAGGGGCCAGATGTGGCACACCAGGTTTTCATGTGACAGTTTCAGTCTGGGAGGACAGAAAAGTACCAGAGATGGACAGTGGTAATGGCTGTACCACATGAATATGCTTAATGCCCTAAGTGTACACTTACACTGGCTTAAAAGTTAGGTTTTATGTTGTGTATTTCACTACAATTCAACTTAACTGGAGATGCTGAGCATTTAGAATAGCCAGACCCTCCCTCCCTAATCCAGCAGCTGGTCCACAAGGCTGACCACACCCGGAACCGGGCACTAAGCATCAGAGCAGCATGTCGCCGGTGGAGCAGGCAGTGGACTGCAGACTAGACCATGTGTCGAACGGCACTGAGTCTCCAGAGCAACTCCAAACCACTCACAGAGTAGCAGCGGCCTCCCAGAACAGGGACCCACCACGCTTGCCGTGAGCACGGTGGAGGAGATGGCTTCCCTTTCTGCCCGACTGTCTCCCTGTGGTTGTGAATGCCACACTCACCAGTGAGCACACTAACAGGACCAGTGGCCACACTGAGTGTGCTGCTCCTTGTATGGATGTGGCGACCATAGGTACAAGGTGTAGGCCGCAGGTAGCCTGGGGAGAGGATTGCGGACACCATCTGGCCCAGCCCTCGGGTGCCAGCCCACTGCCCTGCAGTTTTTTTTTTTTGTTTTTTTGTTTTAGGTTTTTGAGACAGGGTCTCACTTTGTGGTTCAGGCTGGCCCTGAGCTCAGCCTCAAACTCATATCACAATCCTCCTGCCTCTGCCTCCCGAGTGCTGGGATGACAGGCGTGAGCCACCACGCCCGGCACTGTGGTATGTGGTACTGGTTGCTGCTGGGTGTGGGTCTCCACACCCAGTATTGTTATGTGGTTACCAGGGAATCGAACCCGGGCCCTTGTGCTTGCAAGACAGGTGCCGGAACCACTGAGCTAACTCCCCGGCCCTGCCCTGCAGTTTTGGCAGCGGGAATTTGGAGCAAAAAGGACTCCGGTCCCCCAACAGGCCAGAGCCTTGAGGAAAACAGGGTGGATCTCCCTGGTCCCCAGCTGAGGGTCTCCCGTAGGGTCTCCTGCTTAGGCTGCCCACAACCCCAACACCCCTCTTCTGGCCAGTATGTCCAGCAGCACTAGTGCCCAGCTACCAGGGCAGAGGGAAGCTCAGAGCAGATGTGGCCTGCTCTTGCTCTGGGTATACCCTCAGGGGCAGTCTGTGGGTGCCCTAGTAAAAGCATTGTGAGTGACATCCAAAATATCTGTGGGTTCCTAGTGACCAAGGGTCTCAGCCAGCCCAGGCCTGTGTGCATGCGTGTGGTACTGGGGAATGAACTCAGGGCCTCTGGCCTGAGCTACATCCTCAGCCTTTTTTATTTATTTTGAGACAAGATCTTGCTAAATTGCTCAGGTTGGGCTTGAATTTGCAGTCCTCCTACCTCAGCCTCACAGAAAGCTGGGATTACAGGTGTGCATTATGATCTCCCCTCAGGAAGCATGGAGCGCAGATCCTGTGGGGGCCAAGATGCTGAGTCCCCTTCCCCCAGGCTACTGAGCAGATATCCCGCCTCCCTTCTGTGGCCAGTGTGGCTTCCCCAGGTTACCCAGTGACTCTGCTCTCCTATGGCCCGGATGTGACCTCAGGGAGATGAGACCAAGGGGACAGAACAGTGAGCAGGTGAGCCTTGAAAAAGAAGCACAGCAAGCCAAGACCAGGCTAGGGGTCACCAGGGTTAGGGAGGGATCTTACAGTGAGCTGGCCTCATGGGTCAGGCTTCCTGAGCTGACAGGAAGGCACGGCTGTCCCCACAGAGCACAGCAGTGCAGAAACCCAGTGCTTATACCTTTAGGCTCTATGGTCACACTCCTTGGGCACTGCTGGAGCTTCTGGCTGGCAGGGAAGGGCTCCCATCTATTCTTTCCTGCCCAGAGGGCCTAGTCTTCCTGGCTGGGGCAGCCTGGTTTGGGCTGCATGCAGTAGGCAGCTCACCTACTGTGCCTGCTGCTGTGGTCTCCGTCCCAACCAACACCAGTTCTTCTCCTCCTGCCTGGGGCCTGGGCGTCACCCACTGCCTCCCCGTGTGGAGTCCAGGCTAAACCAGTATGTAGCACTGAAGTGAACCCCAGCCCACCCACCCAGGGTACTTTAGTTCTGGGGTGTTGCTCAGGTTGCCTGTCTCTGAATTGGAAAATTCACCTCAGGGCTCCCAAAACCCATCTGTGTAATGTCTCGTGACACATATACCTTCAAAATACTAAATGAAATCTTTTTTTCTGCAGTTATCTGTGAGGAGAGGGCTATGTCTCCACAGCAGGGGAAGCCAGGTGGTGTTGGACAGATTGTCCCGAGGAAGATGCCAGGCACCACCGAGGTCCTCGCGCACTCCCATCAAATGCATGTGGCGGGATCTTGCTACACCCTGCAGACCTCCTGCAGGTCACTGAGGCCCCATCTGAACAAAGTGGCACCTGACTGGGCTGCCAGCTCTGGCTGTCGCCTGGCCCCTCCTGCCAGCTGACCACTGAGGAAGGGCCTCACAGAGGCCGGAAGGCTGCTGGAATCCAGGCTGAGTCCATCTAGCTCCACTGGCAAGTGCACATGGTGCTGCCCTCCCTGAGCATGAGGGCCAGAGTAAAGGCACCACTGTGTGAGCTGCTGACGTGGGCCACGCACAGATGACACAAGGGGACCTGCCCTGCCTTGAGGGGACAAAGAGATGCGCCAGGTGTCATGCCATGAGCAGCTGGCACAGCTTCCCTCAAGACAGAGATGTGCAAAGATGCAAACACAATGCTGAGCTTCTGACTACAATTTTTTTGTTATATATATATATATATATATATGTGTACACATACACACACACACACATTTTTTTTTTTTTTTTGAGACAGGGCCTAACTTTGTAGTTCAGGCTGTCAGAGCTTAGCCTCAAATTCACATCACAGCAATCCTCCTGCTTCTGCCTCCCGAGTGCTGGGATTACAGGCGTGAGCCACCACGCCCGACACTGTGGAATGTGGTACTGATTGCTGCTGTGCGTGAGTCTCCACTCCCAGTATTGTACATGGTTACCGGGGGGATTGAACCAGGGCCCTTACACTTGCAAGACAGGCGCCAGAACCACTAAGCTAACTCCCTAGCCCGGGAAGAAATATTTTTAATACACTTGCTTCTTGTGGTAACATGCCATGGGGCTACTGCTATTTTGAAATGAATAATTCTTTCTCAAATTTAATTTCTAGTAAGGAATTTCACTAGGGAAGAGACTGCTAGTTGGAGCCCCCTCATGCAGATGGCTCCTGGTGTCTCTGGTCACTCATACAGGCTGAGACTGGCTGCCCTCAGCACCACGTCTGGCAGGGGATGCCAGGCTGAGCACATGTTTCTTGCTGTAGCTAATGATACAATTTTCCATGGCACGCTGTGTTAACCAGTCTGTACCCAACTTATGCATTACCATTGTTTTTTCTTTAAAGACAGGAGAGACTTAATTTGCCTCAGTCTCAGGGGACTCATCCTGCTCTTTTTGTCTTCCTCGTCTTTGACACAGAGGGACCTGTGCCAAGGTCCTGAGCATGACACAACGACTCCTGGGGTCTCATTTGCATGTCCTGACCCTAGGAGGCTGAGAATGCTTTTTTGAGACAGGGCCTCACTATGCAGTTCAGCGTGGCTTTGAATTTATGGTGATCCTCCTGCCTCAGTGCTTGGAGTGCTGGGACGAGACATGCGCCACCTCGCCCAGCCTTCTGAGCTGGTCTCTGAATTTGGATTAGCCTAGGATGTTTGGCACCACTCTTTTTTCAAAGTTTAAACATAATTTCAGCCATTTCAAAGCACAAACTGAATGTTGCTCAGTGCACAGGCAGAAGCGGCTGCGTGAAGCGAAGGCAGGAGAAGGCTTGGCTTCCGGGGGCCTCTCCAGCCGCAGTCTCCTTCACACAGAGCTCACTCTCGGGCTCCATTGTCTCCAGGACCCTACATGGGCATCAGGACTCTGAACGGGGCATTTCTTCACTCTCACTTTGATAGATTAAGCTGAGAAGAGCTCTTCATCTTTGGTACTTTTTAAAAATGGGTCAACAAAGTATTACCTGAAATCAAACATTTCTCTCATGTCTTCATCTTATCCCTTATGCTGCTTATTTTACTTATCTTAGTGCAATTGCTATAAAATCAGAACAATGTCAAGTAATAAGGTGGGAATGAGCAGATGTACCTGCTCCCAGGTTCTGGATGAACCTGTCCGACAGTTCAGTGTTTACAGGTGCTTTTTCTCCTTAAGGAACCCAGGCTGGCCAGCTAGCTAAGTCCTACCCACTCAGATGGGCTGCAGAAAGGAGGCTGTGCCTGCACCACAGAGCTCAAGGCCAGGCTCTGCTGAGCAGGAAGAGGAGACAGAACACAGGCCCTTGCAGGGGCGGAGCACCAGGGAGCACGACCCGAGGCTGCAGACAGTGAGGCTCAGGTACAATTCCTCCTCCACGGCTGGGGAACCTACAGTGGCTGTGTGAGGCCCCATGGGCTAGCAGGTCACTGCTCATCTGGGACTAGGTTCCCGGCATTTAGGGTCACCCAAGTGCCTAGCAGGATTGCAGCATGTCCATCAAACCAATAAATTCTTGGAGGAAGTGACACTGTCTGAGGAGGTGGGTACCTGCACTACACATTCACCCGGGGAGGCTCCCAACCTTGGAGTCCCTATCTTCCTCTGGTCACTCCACTACTTCTCAAGAGAGACCTGGGGCTACTCTTGTTGTCCCTCCACAGTCACCTGTGCATGCCTCTTTCGGCTTCCAGTGCAGGAACCTTCAGCAGGCAGCCAGCTCGGGGGAATTTACAGCACAGACTCAGCCTTGGGACACCACAGTGAGCACCTCCAACACCCCAGGCTGAAGCCTTGGAGCAACACAACTGAGCGAGCAGGGTGCAGGGCGGGGCTTGGCTGGGGTGGGGGGCAGGCGGGGGACCTGAGAGGAGAGCAGAGTGGAGCCTGCTCACCTGTTCTGTGCCTGGGTTGGCAAGGACACCCAGACCTTGTGCCCTGGTGGCCTGGAGCTAGCGGGTCACTCCCCAGGGGGACCAGCACTGGACCATGCCTGGCAGAACTCTCTACTCCCTGGATGGCTTCAGTGGACCCCAGGACACAGGGAGGTACCTGGTGGGGCCTTGCTGCTTCACCTGCACCCAGCAGTCTGTTCCCCAGGCAGCCAGAGCAGGTTCCCTGTCACTGGCCTGCTGAGTGCTGCCTCAGAGCCCTGTTCTGCCTGGGCAACAGTCTTCCTTGGTCCCAGGATTCCAGCCCCCAGGGCAGCCACAGTGACAGGGCCTTGCCCTCGCCAATGGAGAGCTCACCGAGGGCTAACAGGGATCCAGTGTAGGTCTGAAGATGCCTGGGGAGCCTAAAGCAGGACAAGGACCCGTGGCTATGGAGTCTCTCTCTCCCTTTACAGCTGTGTGAAGCAAGCTAATCACCACAGGAGCATCCGTAACACATACTTTATTCGTGTGCTGTTTGCCTACTACGCTTTGTCCCTTCCAGCCCGAGGATGCCAAGGCGAGAGTGACTAGAGTTACTGAGGATCCTGGCCCAGGGATTGGCAAGGGCATCTAAATTGAGCTTTCACTGTCCAGTTCCGGACTCCGAGTCTGCCCTGCACCTGCATCCGCCTCTGTTCCAGGACTTCCGTCTCATGGACAGCCCCCAGGCCTCAGCCCTGTGATGAGGCAGTTCCCCACGATGGAAGCCAAAATACCCTCCTGCCATGACGGCTCTCCCGCGACCTGCCGCAACTAGGCCCCAGGATGACCTGACACTCGATGACTGCTGTGTAAACCCCAACCTTTGCCTGTGTCCCCCTTTCCTGTGAAACCCCGAGGCTTTTGTCAGCCCCTGAGGACAGAACTGGCATGCCTGTGCTTCCTGGCATGGCCATGCTGGGTGGAGCTCCTTGCTTGCCCTTGCCCCTCTGGTCTCCTTCACTACATTATGGCATGGGTGCCAAGCCTGGGGTGTGAGGACACAGAAGCTGGGGCTTTTGCCCCAAAACTCCAGCAGCAAAAGAACAGAGGTGATGAGGTACACTGGCTGCCTTGACCTCTGTCCTAGCCCTGTCCTCCTCTGTGACATCAGATCTAGACCCATGGTGGCTGAGACTCTCTCAATGAGTAGAAGACACCAAAACTCTCCCAGGGGGCACATGCCTCCCTGACATTCCTGGGCTGCTCTGGTTCCCAGTGTCTGGCCTCTGGCGCAGACTCGTGGGTGGCCTAACCCCCTTTCCTCAGGCTGCCCTTCCCGCTGGCACATATGGCCGCCTACGGATGCTTCTTCTCTGTAGTCCTGGGTGGGGGCTCCTCACAGCTGGCTGCATCCATTGCCACAATATCCCTACGCTGCAGCCAGGGCCAGGAAGAGCAAGCAGTATGGGGGCAGGCCTGGGTGCCTTGCAGTGCTGCACCCCAGGAGGCTGTGGCCACAGTGCCACTGCTGAAGGGCACAGGAAAGGCCACCAGAAAGCAGCCCAGCTCTGTGGGGGTCTATGCTGAAGTCAGAGGTGGACAGCCCCAGCACCAAGGGTAAAGCTGGGGAGAAGAACATGGCACGACAGCCATGCACAGGCTGATCGCCCCACTGTAGCCCCACCAGCCAGACAGCACCAATCCTGCCCCCAGCCAATACAAAAAGTACATGTTTAATATCAAAAGCCATTTCAAGTGTCACCGAGAGCAACCCCTGGAGAGAGTGCTCTAGAGTGGTGCTAATGGAGCCCTGCAACCCAGCCTGAGTCCTAGGTGCTGGGGGCCCAGCCGGCCTAGCCACTGGACTTGGCAATGAGCTTCTCCAGCAGGCTCATCATGCGCTCCTGCAGCTGCAAGCTCTGCACCTGCAGGATGTTCTGCTGGTCCAGCACACGGCGCACCTCACGGCACGTCTCCTCCATGGCACGGCTCAGCCGCCGCTGCTCCTCCAGCATGGCCTCCAGCAGCCGCAGCTTCTTCCTCTGCAGGTGGCCACTCTGTGCTTTGCGCTTCTTTACGGGCCTCTCCTCTGACCTGCAGGACAGCAGTGGCTGTGGATGAACTGCCACGGCCTGGGCCCTCCCGACCACCCGACCAGACAGCCGGGACACTGATGTACCAGGGAGCCAAACCCAGGTGTGAGGTAAGAAGGGAACACAGGCCCTGCCAGCCGTGGGGACTAGCAGGCAGCCTCCTGACAACCCAGCAGCTGAGCTGGGTGGGCAGTGAGCCCAAGTCAGTGGGGCCAGGCAGACTGAGGCGCTATCCCAGTGGGCCTGCACAGGTGAGGTCTAGGTCCCACACAGAGGGGACTGGGCCTGAGCCCTCCACTTCCAAGCAGCACAGACGCTTGGCACCCCAGGGTGGGGAAGCAGGACAGCTAACTAGGGGTGGCAGGGAGATGGAGGCAGCTGGGAAGGCCTCCCACAGCATCAACAGAACCCACCAGAGCCCACCCTCCTGACCCAGCCTGCACCCTCCCCAAGGAGCAGCAGGAGACCAGCCAGCCTTGGGGGTCGCAGCCATGGGCAGTGCCCTAGCAATGGAGTCTGAGGACTGGGCTCACAATCCTGGGAACAGCTGGCCTTAAACTTCAGGCCACCTGCTGACTCAGGATGGCTGAACACAGTCCAAGTCTGTCTGGGATCAGGGATGAGAGCTCCTTTCCAGGGAAGTGGGTGCTGAGGAGTCCTTCCCATCCCACCTTTCATCACAGACTGGGGCACAGGGACAGACCATGAGTCAAAGCCACACTCTTCCTACTCTTTTCCCCTGGCCAACTCCTATTTTACCTTGCTAGCCCACACTCAATGCTCCTTCTTCTGAAGTGCCTACTCTGGGCTTTCTCCCACACACCACTGGTCCTGTGTACAGTCTGGAGCCCAGGCACAGCAGTACAAAGCCTAAAGTGACGGGGGACAGCAGGACCTTTGTGGGTGTAGGTAGACAGGGAGGCACATGTGACACAGGCAGGCCCTGTGTCTTCTCTCTTGACACCCCAGCCTTCTCCAAGGAAGGTTCTGATTGATCCCCATTTCACAGGAGGGAGACTGAGGCCAGAGAGGTCAAGGAACTTCCCATGCAGCTGAGTGGTGGACCTGGGAGAGAAATGTGTCCACTGTCCGAGGCCAGCCTGGCCCTGGAGGGGCCAGAGACTGTGAGGACACCATGCCAGGCGACCACCCTCGCCACTTTGGCAGGCCACTCAGGTGGCAGGGCGGGGGGCGGGCAAGGCCCCATCAGGAGGAGGAAGCGCGAACGCACGCACACTACCTGAACTTAAGGGACAGTAAGCTGGAGGAGCTGTCGGAGCGATCGTCCTCGAAGCGGCCTTCATAGGAGCACTGGGTATACGGTAAGTACAGAGGGGTGGACTTAGCAGACGGCGACAGAGACGCCTCGGTCTGGGATGTGGAGGGCCCCGGCTGCTGGCCGTCCGGCACTTTGCCCTCAGAGGCCTCGGGGACCTTGGCCAGAATCCTATCAATGGCTAGGTAATAGGGCCAGTCCGGCGGGACCGACTCGCTATCTGTCATGCATTTTAATTTCCTGAAACGAGAGACACAAGAGCCAAGGGTGAGAAACAGCTGGTCCCAGCCCGTCCCGCCCGGGCCCTCAGCAGAGGGACACACAGGGGCCAGGGACCCCCAGGGAGCCACACTGGCACAGGCAGGAGCCACTTGCAGCCAGCACAGGCTCCCCAGCAAAATCTTCCAGGCTCAGGGTCCCAGAGCAGTGGACTCAGCGCAGCGAGGCAAGGCTCTGGTGCAGAGAAAGCACATGGCGCTGCAGGTGGCCTGGTGGTGAGTGCTGTCCCACAGGCCTGGGGCCCTGGCAGGGAGGGAAGGGACACACATCCCAGGGCAGGACGGCTGGCTGTGGGCACTGGAACCTGGGGTTGGCTCCTGGGGTTGTTTCTTTCAGCTTTTCTGAGGTTTCTAAACTCTGCATTGGATGCGTACTGCATCTTACATAAGTTACCCAGAAAAAGTAAAGTATTCTGATGCACTTATAATGCAGCAGTAAGTTGCCACCAGCGAACAGCCACAGCTTCCTAGAGGGTGCCTCAGGGACAGACAGCTGCAGGGGCAGCTACAGTGTCCACAGCGCTGAGCCGCTGTCTCATCACCACTGTGCCATATAACATTGGGTGGCTTCATTAACCTCTCTGAGCCTCCATTTCTGCATCAGTAAAATGGGGATGAAGGAGGAAGCCTCTCACAAAACTGAAGAGGAAACGTGATAAAACATTGCCTGGCACGCAGCAGGCCAGCCTCCAACATCACTCTCAGTTGGATGGAACAGGAGGTATACTAGCATGGAAGTGGTACTGTCACTCCCTCGGCCCTGGAACCCACAGTCACCTGGAGGTGATGGGACTGAGCTTGCTGGGCTCCTCTGCATGGCACTGTCCTGCCCCAAGCCCTGTTTGGCCAGCCTGTCATCTTTTCCTACAGCAGGTCCTGCCTCAAGAGGGCCCATGTTCTGGGAGGTAAGGGTCAGAGAGACCGGGCCTGGGTGGCAGGGCAGAGTGGCCTACCCTGGGCTGAGGCCACAGGTGAAGGACTTCTTTCCCATAAGCCCCAGCAGTCCCTAAGGCCCAGGACTCCCACCTGCTGCCAATGCTTGTCCCATAGGAGCCTCCCAGACCTCCAGGGCCAGATGCAGGACAGATAGCCAGGGACAGATCACACGGGGTAGGGTCCAGGTACTGTCTTCTTGACAGCAGGCACCTAACCCACCTGGAGGGGGAAGGTGAGGTGTCCACCTGACATCCCGTCAGCCTGCACTGGGCCCCTCCATGGCACCTGCTCTTTCTGCCCCTCTCAAGCCAGCCTGCTCTTGGGAAAGACAGAGAAGCTGTCCCCTGACTGGTAGGCCTCGGACGCTACTGTAGCAGGCACGGAGCCACCACCTTCTCACAGTCCCAAGCCAGACAGCCTCAATATGTACAAAGCCTTGGGAAGGAGTAATCAGTGTCTGTGGCAGGGAGGGTCGGAGCGGGGGCTGAAGATCTGGTCACTGTGTGGCAAGGCCCTCTGCAGTTTGAGCCTCAGTTTCCCTCCCAGTGAGTGGGCAAGGGCTGACGACAGCAGCCATGGGGAGACCCAGAGGGCACTTGCCTCCCCAGCCTGACTACACCCCTCATCTCCGCCCTCCCAGCCTGACTACACCCGCCCGCCCTCCTCACACCCGGCCAAGAGTGGAGACAGAATCCCTCCCCTGGGAGCTGAGGAAGGCTTTCAGGATAAATAATGAATAACCCAGCCAGACACCCATCGGGGAGGCTGGGCCTCGCCATGAATGACGGAGTCAAGGGAGCCTGGCTATTAGCCAGGCGGCCTCCCCCACCCTCAGAGCCCTCTGCACACCGGACATTTGAATGGGGCCAGGGAGGTAGGCAGGTAAGGCGGGCCAGGCCACAAGTAGGCCAGGCTACGAGCTGCTATCTGCTGGGCCGCTTCTGTTGATATCAGACTCACATCTCAGCCCTAACATCAGGAGCAGAGGTGCAAATTTAACATCATTTACTCTAAAGGACTCCAGCTAGTGGGTCCCACCTCCAGGCCAGGGTCAGAGACAGGCCTTGGACAGGGCCAGGCTTAGGATCTGGCCTGCCAGGAACTTAAAAGTTAAGTGAGCACAACTGGAAACAGAGCCTCAAGATCTGTCCAGTCCCTGCTGGGTCCTCAGGGGTCCCAGGGTGGCCGGGAGCCATGACTGGGGTATGGCTTCCTCCCACTACACTGGGCCAGCCTTCACCCCAGGGTCATGGGGGCTCAGTGCTCCCCTGGGGTATAGCAAGTAAGCCTGTAGGGCACCCTCTGCCCCACCTTCCATCTGTACCAGCCCACATGCCTGTTCCTGGGAACTGTTGTGAGCCTCCCCTGGGACAGGGTTTCCTACCCCATCAGGCCCAGGCTACCCATGGGCTGATGTTCTCGGCTACTGTCTCCACCCCCCACTCCGGTACCTCCTGCTATAAGCGCCCTCAGGCCCATGACCTTCACCCTACACTGTGACCTTCACACCACACAAGACTTTTCATGTCTGTTGGCCCACATCCCGACTCTGCCCATAACCCCTGTTCTGCTCCCGCCTTTCCAGATGGACAGAGTCCCAGCATGGTAGAATGCTGGGCACACAGGACCACAGCTGCTGCTCCCGGACACCTGAGCTGCCCAGTTCCCCCCATCAGCCCTGCTGTAGAGCAGAGAAGTGGTCAGGCCTGGGCTCTACCCCTTCCTCCCACAAACAAGCATTGCCAACACACAGGGCACTATTTGGGCACCCTAGGGTCTCAATATCTGCCCCAAATCCCCTTCTCCTCATCCCTAAACTGGGCACATGGCATGAACTTAAAGTCCTAGAGGGTCAAGATCAAATAGGCCTGGGAATGGAACTTCCTGCTCATTCTGGCCTCAGCTTCCCTCTCAGTACAGGGGCTTCTGAAACCTGGTGACAGCCATGGTTACGGGGTGAGGTAAGAAGGTGTAGACCAGAGGCACTGCTTGCACAGGGCCTTGCCTTGAGGGTGTCGTGAGGGCAGTGCACAGGTCTGGTGTGTGTCGTTGGAGTCCCAGCCCAGTCCCAGCCCCAGCCCCAGCCTCAGCCCTGGCCCCAGGGACTGCACTCAGGGTTCCCCACCAGTTCCCCATGTCCCCATGGGCAGGCTGAAGGAGTGGCTCCCGAGGCTGGTTGTCTGGGGCCTGGCCCAGTGGCCACCATACCATCAGGTGCCTTCTGCCCGCCCCAACCAGCCTCACAAGCCCTCACCTGTACTGGAAGGTCATGTTGGTGATTTTGATCTTGATCTCCTCACCCAGCCGGCGCTCACCCGTCATCTCGAACAGCTTGCTGGCCATCTTCTCGTACACCTTGGCATTGCGCTTAGTCTGCTTGAGCTCGTCGAAGAACTCCTCCCAGACGAGCATGAGGCCGCGCATCTCAGCGTCTGTCCAGTTGCGGGCCCGCCTATGCTTCTCCGTCTGAGGAGACACAAGGTAGCCGGGCACTTCGGCCGCTGCCATGCTGGAGGCACCTGTGGGGTTAAGGACGGCACTCAGGTGGGGCCCCGGGCCCGGCCTGCGCACCATGGGCAGGAGGCGCCACACTAGCTTGCTCGAGGCAGCTCCACACTCAAAATGGGGCCTACATTTGACAGGCAGGAATTTAGTTAAAAGCTTTTAAACGGGAAACGTCATTTTGATGTCACGTTTCCATAGCAACAGAGCAACTGCATAAGCTACAACAACAGAAAGCTTTTAACTGAAAGCACAGGAATCAGGGCCACACGGACAGGCCATCAATACTGCTGGAAGCTCTGGGTCCAAACCTGCTGTGGCCCAGCCCTGCCTCCCTCCCACCAGCCCACCAGGCTGCGGTCGCCTGGGCCATATGCAGAGAGGCTTCACTGGGCCTGGGAGGCAGGGGCCAGGCAGCCCACATCGGGCAGTAGGAGGGGCACAAGGGAACAGCATCTGGGGACAGGGCAGGGAGATACAGCAGTGAGCAGTTGGGCTGAGACCCCCATGCTGACTGGGGCTGAGGCTGGTTCCTGCGTTTCAGGGAACAACACGAGGGCCCCTCCTCCCACCTTTGTCCTGTGCTACTCTCACTCCACTGATCAAAAACACTGGCCTCAGTCCCGGGGACAGGGGACCCAAGATGATGAGAGCCAGGCCCTGCCCAGTGGGGGCTGCTTAGAGGTCATGGACACTGACTTTCAGCACAGGCTAGGGTGAGGTGACAGCTCCGGAGGAGGGCAAAGGCGAGCTCTGGGTGGAGACAGGATAACGGGCCAGAGCTAGAGCGCAGCACTGGGAACAGCTGGTTAAGAGTGGGCAGCAAGGCGATGTTGTGGGTATACGCCAGACATGTGGGGCACAGCAAAGGTAGTGAGGGCAAAGCTGGGTGTAGGCTCTTGCCTCTGTGGGGCTGAGGGGTTGAAGTGCCAGCAGGGTCTATGCAGACCTCAGCCTGAGAAGCTGGGAGGACAGCTGAATCCGTGCTGGCAGGGGCTACAGAGTGAGGGTGCCACCCTGGGGCATAGCCCACCAGCATTTCGGAGGTAAAAAATCCAATGAGACCCTGCAGAGCTCAAGGTCCCCATGCTAGACAGATCAGGACGGACTTGGCCACTTCCCCCATCCAGGCTGAAACCCCTGGTCAGCAGGGGGCAGTGGACACCCACCAGCCTTCCTTGGTATGACAAATGGGAGACTGAGTCCCAAGTGTCCTCTGCCCCTGGTGAGGGCAAGCTGCAGGCCCCACTATGGGGAAATTCCCGGGCACAGCAGCCCCTCGATGAACCACTGTGTCCCTTTGTGGGTCCAGAGCTAGGTGAGTTGAACTCCTCCCTCTAGGGTCCTAAGGTTACCTTTAGAACTAGGGACCACTGTCCCCACTGGCAGCTCTGCAGCCCAGAAGGCTGTGGCTGCGACTTCTGCGCTTCTCCCATGAGGGTTCCCCCACCTCCCTACTTACTGTCACAGGGCGTTCTTGGCCACACTGATAGCTAGTGGGCTTGCAGCTGCCCTGAGCCCAGAGTGGGGCCTCAGTAGGCTCCAAATGCCCAGAAGGCCCACCCCTCCACAAATCCCTGTTTCTTAGGCACAGGTTCTAACCTGTGGGACCCCAGGATCAGAGGTGCGGTGACCACTCCTAGCACATGGGAAGATGGGCGAGCACAGCCCAGGGCTCCAGGGAGTGACTCAAGATCAGAGCCTCCCTCACTACTGGTCCTTAACTTCCGCCTATCTGCAGTGGGAATGACAGGACCTGCTTGGAGGACTACAAATCACCCTGCGCAGGGCTGGCTAAGGGGTCCTAGGGAGATTATGGTGTCCTGATCTCCCCAACCCAGTCCCTCCCAGGAATCCACCTGGATGCTTTAGAGAACTCAAGAGGCACCTATACCCTTTCTTGCTTGAATTCTGGTGGGCAACGTGGCAGTGCCACCCTCCAGGAAGAATCTTAGGGAAAGGTTCTAACTTTTCCTTCTCAGACTGGGGTGCATTGCAAGTCCTGAGTGTGGCCTCTGAGGCACCTCCCAAAGCAGAGCCTGGGCCCCCAGGACAAGATGATTTTGGGCTGGCCAACCAGGTAGGCCCAGCCCCAGCTATCTGTCCCCCTAGGGGAGGAGCTCCATACCTTGACATAGCTGCATGGCCTGCTGGGACCCTCAGTCACTGCAGAATTGGGAGGCAGAGGGTCTGGGGCTGGGCACCCGGCAGCACCTGCAGGGAGAGGGCAGTCAGGCCTCCGCAGGAGCATCCTTGGGAGACCCAGGCACTGTGCCAGAGTACAGGATGGTCCTGCTGCAGAGGGAAGCCTGTTCTCTCTGGATCTGTCTCCCTTCTAAATAACAGGCTGGGCCCAACCCTACATGCTCCCTTCCACTCAGTATAGAGGGTGCTGCCCTGCAGTAGGAAACTAGGCCTGACTGGGAAGGTAGTGCAGGGCTCGACATACTAAAGAAGCCAAGCAGGGGAAGCTAGGCCCCTGCAGCCACGTGTGGGCAGGGACTGGAGGTTAGGAAATTGAGACCTTAGCCACTGCTGAGACACAGGCAGGGTGTGTGTGGGATCCAGCAGGGGCAGTGTGAGGACAGCCTGGGTAGCAGGCAGAAGGCTCAGGTTGTAAGAGCCAGGGCTGCCCAGGAGCAGGGACAGTTACAATCTGAGTGGGGTATGATGGCCACATTCCTCCTCAGGGTTGGCCTGATCTAACAGGTCAGGACCAGGCTGCCTGGGACAGCATGGTGGTTACAGTCTACACCCAGCCACTAGACATTGCCATCTTCCCAGACTGCTTGCTGTGAACCTTTGCCCCTCTGGTGAGGCCCATCCCACTCTGACAGTGTCACCAGAAGCCCCCAGCCTGAAAACCTGTTGAGGCTGGACCATGACAGAGAGGGAGTCCTCCAGTGGGCAGAGCAACCTGAGCAGATGGAAAGTGGGCTGGGGCACACAGGGGCCAGGCAGACCCCACATGCCTGACAGTGCCAGGAAGATGACAGGTTCCACAGAACCAGGTACCTCTGCCCACCCACGCACCCCTGGATAAGCTGTGGTGCACCAGCCAGACAGGGCCCCGAGGATGCAATCTTCCTGGGCTCCATCACCCAGCTCCCCGGCCTGCTGGCTGCATGGTGCCACAGGGGTACTTCATCCCTTAGGTACACTCCTAAGAAGCCAGGAAGAGCTATGGCCCTGGTACTCACCTCACCCGGCCACTCCCTCATCACCATGCAGGGGTGGGAGTGTCAGACTCCTCACTCAGGAGCTATTTCAGAATGCTTTTTGGAGCGAAATGGTCACAGCTGGAAACAAACAGCACTGCAGGCACTGACAGCAAGCCCAGAGATGGGCAGGAAGGAAGTATCCCCTGGCACCTATCTGCTCTTGCCCTGTGCCCCATGGCTGGTATGTAGTGTGCTGTGGGCAGCCCTGCTGAAGGGTGTTTTCCATTGGGCTGGGCTATTTCTGCAAATACCAGCCATGTTGGCAGGTGTGCCAGGGACTGACTACCCACACCTGAACTAGGAAGGAAGGGGTGCTCAGTTTCCGTGAAGTGACCAGAATGTAGGCAGTGCTGAAGGCCGAGGCCATGGGGGCCCTAGAGATGGCACCAGTGAGGAGATAGATGCCGAGAGTGGAATGCTTACAGCAGCTGAGGGGACAGTGAAACCTGGGGAGGCATCTCCAGGGTGCCAGACAAGTGCCCACCATCCTATGCAGAGGAGGACACAAATCCCTCCTTAGCCTGAAGACTGAGGAGGGCCTCAGTCTAGCTGCCTCAATCCCCACCTTCTCTCCTGGCACCAGCCACAGGCCCAGCTCTGCTGTGGGGACAGAGGATGGAGAAGCCAGGCAGGCCATAAGAAACATTCACACCCTGCCCCAGAGAGCCCTCAGCTTGAGGGGGCTGCTTCTACAGATTGGTGGGCAAAGCAACTGTGCCCCAGGACAGCTACTATACAGACCACCAAGGCTGGGAAAGCACAGTGAGCTGGAAGGAAGGTGGCTCTGTTGAGCTGAGCGGAGAAGCACTTCCTGGAGAAGATATTCCACAGGGGAAGATCCAATGAGCTGAAAAGGATGGGGCAGGCACTGCTGGTACAGTGGCCTGGCAAAAGGTGGGGAGGCCAGCTATGTTGGGGCCAGCAAGGTCCAGCTGAGCCAGGAGCACAGATGTCAATGTTAAGTGAAGGAGAAGGGCCAGAAGATCTGCGCAGGAACCCCATGTGAGGACACAGCCCCTTGTACCCTTCAGTGCCCTGGAACCACTGTGGAAGCAGGGAGGCCCAAGCAGGAGGCCCCTGAGGTGACCTCGCAGAGCCACTAACCATCAGGGCTCTCACAGCCCATGCTTGCTGAGCAGCAAGGAACCCACACCACAGGAAGCACACATGAGGCAGGGCCTGAGTCCAGTCCTCCTCTCCACATCTGCTCATGCTGCCTGGCCCACAGTGTCACAGGGCTACGGGTAACTCCCGCCCTGCTGGGCACAAGGGAAATGGTTCTCAGTAAGCAGAGTGAGCCCCACACAGCAACAACAGATTGTTTGATTATTCCTTTAATTTGAATATACATTTGTAGAGTTAAAAAAATTTAAATATACATCTTATGCCAGTCCTTCCTCTCGGAAGCGGAAAAGTCAGGGCCAGGCAGGGCTCCGGGATGCACCCATCACAGCCCCTTGCCAACAACCTACTTGCTCAGAGCCTGGACCGAGGCCCCTAGGTCAGAGCTGCAACCCACAGGCAGGTTCCTGCTGCCTACGACTCACTCACCGTGTGCAGTGGAAGATCTGCTCCCTGAAACAAGTTGGGGCATGGTTTCTGCAATGGCATTAAAACATGACAGGCACACAGGGAAGATAGCCCCGAACCTTCCAGGCACCTCCCAGTCACAAGGCTTTCCGAATCCCTCCTTCCCCTCACACAGCTCCAGGCTGGACAAGGGAAGTTCTTTCCTCCTGGGGCACCCTGAGCTCTCCAGCCTTCCTAGGGACACCAAGTTCACCCCAGTCAGCACACAGCCTGTGTGAGGAGACTGACAGGGAAGGGCGCTCACAGGCAGCAAGAGGAACCAACTGCCCAAAAGCACACAGAGCCAGCCCCATGCCAGCCTTGCAGCACAGGCAGCCGAGAGCCAGGCAGTGACTGCTGTGTGTGCTGCCCACAGCACAGCTCCAGAGAGAGCTCCAGGCCAGGACCCCGAGGATCCAGGGGAGGAGCTTCCTGCTGGGCACATTTTGGGTGTCTGGGGTGCTTCTGCTCCACTCTTCCTTTTGATGGGTCCATTTGCAGGTAAAAAATGAGAGTACAATAAAGGGCACTTGCAGCTGGAAAGTCACCTCCATGTGTCAGTGGGGCCAGCAAGGAAGGGAGGCACAACTTGGAGAAGAAACATGCTTAAGTGCATTGCCAAATAATTCTACCCTGGTTTCATTAAAATCTTTCCTGAAAGTACCAGCAGAAAAACAGAAACATGACCCTGCCTCCCCCAAAACAACTTGACAATCAAAATGACATTTTTATACAATGTGGGATCCACAGCTTTGGAGGAAATCTGTGAGTCTTGACCTGTGTGCAGTTGGTGAGGTGGACGGCCTTCTCCATGGGGGCCCCAGGATAGGGCTGCTTCTTAGCTCTGCTCTGAACTGCTCCAGTCCAGGACACAGGTGTTCTCGGAGGGCTTGCGCATCTCACTTGAGGCGTATGCATGTGTAAATGCACGTGTGGGAGTGCACACATGCACACACATGGACAGATCTCTACTTACAAACTTACGTGCTCTGGGCAAACAGGCCTTTGGGTTGGTGCTTATGGCCAGAGCCAGGTACCAGCCCCTGTACTAAGATATGACTGTTTTAGATCCCACGGTGAACACCAGGAGGCCAGTGACACGAATTCCAAGGAGAGTGGCTCCGAATGTCACACTCACAGTGTTATTTCTTACAAATGTAAACATCTAGCCTGGAACAACATCCGGCCTGCAACACATCTGCCTCAGCTGCTGGGACAAGCTGGGCAGGGTAGCAGACCTTCCCCATACTTATAGCAGCTTCCTAGGGGGCAGCTGGGATGAGAAATAGGAGCCCCATCGGTGACTTTTTAATTCTTGCTAAAATCCAGTCATGTCCCTACTGTCTTCCAGCAAACTGGATCCATTTCTACTGTCTGAGCTGCTGACTACTCGGATGAGCAGGCCCCAGCTCGGTGAGGCCTCTGCTGGGGCTGCTGGAAAAGCCTCATGCTAGCCATGAGAGGCTCTCCATGGGCAACCCTGTACCCATGGGCGTCCTGGCAGCACTGTAGATGACACAACTAGCTAACATGACAAGCCAAAACAGCACTCTGTCCTGGCAGACTGCAAATGGCTCAGAGTGCTCTCCGCTGACCATGTGCAACTGAGACAGCAATGCCACGACTCAAACAACCAGCACGGCAGTCCCACAGCCAGCTGAGCCAGCTCTGCCACACAGCAGGAAGAGCTCCAAACCAGGCAGTGCAGAGGGCCCTGCTGGACAGGCCTCCAGGATGCAGATGACCAGCCATAGACCCTCCCTCCCTCATCATCTCATCTCCACACAACCTCAAGTGAGAAGTGAGCCTCACCCCTGCACTCTGATGGACAGACACAGATCTGTACTCTACCGGGTGCAGGGAAGTGTGTGTATGATAATCAGAAAGGGGTAGAAAAGGTGTTGGGGTTCATCTTCAACAATCACCAAGATGTCACGCTCTGCTCTTGACCACAAGCTCAGACAAAACACAGCTGAGTGACGCTTTAGGGCTATAGGCGAGGTACCTATCAGGACCCCACACTGTGCCCACAATGCAAGGGGACAGGGCATCTAATACTGGCTGTGTGGACCACAGTCCTGGCTGCTGGAGGTCGCCAGGCCTCTCACCTTCAGTCAACATGAGTGCCGTCTGCACCGAGGAGAGAGTAGCAGTGGGCACAATCTGAGTACTTCCTTAAGCCTCAGGGCTGGAGCCCGGACACTGACATCTCTCTCCTCTCTCAGCTCATGAGAATACACAGGGAAAGGAGGTGTGCACCGTGGAGGGGCAGCTGGAGGGCCCTGCCAGCCAGCTTGGTGGCTAAGGGAGGGGAGTGGCGGCCAGAGGGCCTGTCCATGTCCATGGACATTGTTGCATGCAGCACAGGCCTTGCAAGTCACACACTGTACACGGGCAAAGGAAGCGTTACATTAAAATTAATCTCTTTACTGATATAATTAAATTTTAAGTCCTGAGAAGAAAACAGAGAAAGGGAGACTGGCGCTGGGCGTCTGGCGCCCCCGGCCTGACTCGCCTCGCACCACAGCGTCCAGACACTGGTGTGGCAGAGATGTCCCACGGGAGAGATGCAGGGACAGCTCTGCAGCCCGCTGGCGGCGCATCTGTCTATGGGATAGGGAGGCCAGGGCCACCTGCAAGAGCAATGTCTCCTGCCCTGGATTCAGGGGCACCACAACGCTGTGACATGGACAGGTGAACACTGAGGACAACACCTGCCAACTGCACAGCCACCGGCACAGGACTCAGGCTCAACCCCAGTCTGCTGCATGTTCCCTGCACAGCCCTTGCTGCAAAGAGCACTTCTGTCACAGGGCAGAGACGCACACACCACCCGGCACCTCACGTGACACAAACAAAGCCTGCAGTGACCCAGGCGGCCCTGGCAGAGGCAGGGCTCACTCTGGCCCCAGCAGCTGGCCCCTCCAGGGCTCTGTTGTGACGGACACTCAGCAAGTAGTGACCTTGTGGGCGTTTCTCAAGCAAGTCAGCAGCCGGTGGTACGGGCTTCCTGGTGCCGCAACCACCTCAAACACAGACTGGAAAGCCCTGCGGTCAAGCTCTTCCTCTATCTGGTGTCTGTAGAAGTCTGTGGCGACTAGGCAAAACAGGTTCACATCCACTTGCTCCAGCTTGCCCATCCGGCTGATGACGTGTGGAAGGCTGGCAGAGGAGTCAAGGACGACGCCGGCAAGACGGAAAAGACAACCTCACTCTCCTCCCACCCAGGCCTACGTGGTCCAGGGAGACCGGGGTGACTGCGGTGGTGGAGGGCAGCCTGGATAGCGCCGGTGTCAGCAGCCCCTCCCACCATCTCCCAGCAACCAGCTGGCTCTGCCCGCATGGCAGCATGCTCCCTCAACCATCCTCAGAGCACTTGGTGCCACAACCCTTACCTGATGGGCTGCTCAGGACAGGAAGAGCAGAGCCGGACTGATGGCCCAGCTGCCTAGCCTTGTGGGCGCGCTGTTGAGGGTACGCTGTCAGCACAGTCCAGCCACACTGCTCAGAGGCCCCTTCGGTCTGTCTGGGGGAGGCCACCAAGAAAGGAGCTCCTGGCTGGCAGCACTGGCGGGTGGGGCTGGGTCTTTACTCACGCCTCTCCCCAGGAGGCCAAGCACAGCACAATGACAAGAGCTAATGAAAAGCAGCACACGGACATCCCAGCAACGCAGTGCCTTGAGCAGGGGGCAACCACTGCCTCCCTACCTTGCCACCAGCCTAGATGTTACTTCCACACCCTGGCCCCTGGGCAGCTCTGTTGGCAAATGGCTGGGTCTCCTGTTTCATATCCTGGCAACCTTTTATACCCCCAAGGCTGGGAAACAGTGCCCTAAACTCATGGGGTTTCACAAAGGGTAGGTAGGTTCCTAAGCCTTCGACATCATCAGAACCTAGCCGCCAACAGGACAGTGAGGACTGGTAGCAGACAGGAGCCGTTCACCAAGCGAGGACCCAGGAAGGATACGTGGCTGACACCCAGGGACTGGTGGACGCGCTGACGAAGAAGCAGGAGAGGCTCCACATGGCCATGGAGACCGGGGTCCTCTGTGTAAAGTTGGACAGGGACAGCATGACCCAGTCCCGGACCATGGACGACTGTCCAGCGCTGTGCAGAGTCTGGAACACCTGGGAAGGTGTGCGGCACCTGAGCAGGTCGGCAGTGGGAGGGGCACCTGCTCTCCCAGGGCCACCAGCTCCTGGAAAAGAACCTGGCCCTGGTGGCAGATCCACTGACGCCCCTGTGCTACTAGACACCTCACCTTATACACGACTGTGGCCATGAACTGTGGGTATGGCTGCTGGTTGGACAGGAACTCTCCAATGACCTTGTTCATGACGTCCTGGGGTGGGAAGAAGTCGTCCAGGAACTGTGGCAGGATCCTCGCCACCACCCGGGCTTCACAAGGGAAGCCCTTCCTGATCCTGGAGGGAGGGGAGCAAATCAGAGGCCCACATGCCAATCCACCTAGAAGCGCTGCCATGGAGTGGGGTTGGAGAGCACACCCACTCCAGGGACATTCTGAGTGAGGCACTGGTTGAGGCTAGGGTATGCATTCTGAGCAAAAAAGGAAAACCTCACTCTCTAGCTGTTCCCTTCCTGGGGGATAAGGACAACTGCACGGTGCACTGGTGTGTGCAGGTGGTGCAGAAGGGAGTGAAAGGCAGGCAAAGGAATAAGCAGGGACACACAGGTGGGAAGTGCTCATCCAGACACTCTTAGAGACTTTCCATACCACATATCTAATGTGCTATTGTCAACCAGGGTTTCTTTCCTCCCGAGGCTGGACCCCAACTATGTTCTTGAGATTCATCTTTCAACAGATACTAAAATTCAGCCTCAGCAGCTTTTTGATGCTGAGAGACAGCGACTTTCAAATACCCTACTCTGCCCACAAGACCATAGAGTATGACCAATGTGGGAAATGGCCCAGAGGCTGGCAACAGCTCCTGCATATGCACCCAGCTGGCCTGCCCCCTGCCTGGAAGAGCACGCCCACTCCAGGGACATTCTGAGTGAGGCATTGGCTGAGGCTAGGAAATGCATTCTGAGCAAAAAAGGAAAATCTCACTCTCCAGCTGTCCCCTTCCTGGGGGATAAGGAAAACTGCACGGTGCAATGGTGTGAGCAGGTGGTGCAGAAGGACTCAGCTGAGGGTCCACCTGTCCACCAGCCTGCACCTCCCTGTGGCCCCCAAAGAGTTGCCTGCTGGATGCTTGAGTCCATGGACAGCCCCATCCTCAGGTCTACAAAAGCAAGGGCTTGTCTGTGGCAACCCAAGAGGACCCCCAGGTGGCACCAAGCCAGGGGCTGCTCTGGGAGCAGAGCGGAAGGTGGAGAGTGGCTGCAAAACTCTCTCTCTCCAATCCAAGTGGATACAGCTGTGCGAGGCACAGGCTGGGCTCGAGTGCACTGGATAGGTTGCTCTCACTGGCTGGACTGTGCGGCTGTCACAGGCAGAGCAGCCCTATCCTGTCTCTGGGACCAGGTGGCCTGGGGAGAAGCATGGGCCTTCCCTGGGAGAAGTGTGACACTCTCCCAAACAGCACACAAAGCCATTCCCTGTCACAGCTCTCCAAGACACTCTGGATCCCAGCCTTGCTCTTCCTGGGCTTCCACAGAGCTCCCAAGTGCAAGGTGTGCCCTTGCACAGCCTCTAGGGTGAGAAGGACCCACTTCCACCTGGTTCCTGCCTCAGAAAGGCAGCACAGCGAAGGGCGGGTCTATCACTGACTGCACAAATCCCCATGCCACATCCTAGGACTGCAGGAGAGGAAGGAAATGGGCCATGTTGAAGGCAGTCAGCACCACCCTGATGTGGGGCCAGGAAGGACACCAGGGTGTACTGCGGAAACATGGCAGGACACAGATGTGCATGATGGCCACTGCTGCTGCACCAGCTGGGGGACAGGACCCAGCCGCAAGACAGGCTGTACTTCTCACCTATCGAACAGAACAGACACTCGCTCCATGGCAACGATCACAGACTCACTGTCCGGGGCTGCAGGGTTAGGGTCTGCAGTTCTGCCTGGACTGGCTTTCTCCTTTCCTGAAATAGCAGTGCCAGAAGGTTACTGAAAACCCACATGGTTCTGCAGACAGTGGCTTATGCACAGGAATGCAACAAAGCTCCAGTGAGGGCCTAGAAGGCGACTGAGCCCCTGCTAAGTAAGGACCCCGCACTACCACCACCTTTGGGTCCCAGGAATAGAGTGGCTGGGGTGGTTCTGACAACTAGGCGCTGAGGAGCCACCTCAGCCAGCACCCCCCCACCCATGGTGACGGTGTTGGCTCAGGCCCCCCATCGAGAGATACATACAGCTGAGCACAGGGACCCACATAAGTGAATGAATGGGTGGCCCTCACAGCTGCTCACCTGTATACATGCAGGTGAGCATCAGGCCCAGGGCAGCCATGGCCCGGTGCGGGCTGTGCACATTCACTCTGTCCACACTCAGCTTAACCAGGGATTCCGCATCCAGTCGAGAGAGCTGTTCAGAGAGTAGGAGGCGCTCCAGGCCTCGGAGGGCGCAGTGGTAGATGATGGAGGGAGTGGACTCCTCGCTGCCGGAGAGCATCACCCCACACATCTGGGCAAGGAGAGAGGTTCGTTCCCACCTTCCCCCAAATCCACAGGTCCCCCAGAAGACCCCACAAGTAAGCCCTCCCTAAGTCCCAGGGAAGCCCATTCAGGGCCCACTCACCTGTATGACTGATGCTGAAAACTCAGGCCCCACATCCAGGGGGTAGTTCTCGATGAGATAGAAAGCAGTGGCACACATCACCAGCACGTGCTGCTGGCTGTGCACGTTCACGCAGCTGAGAACATAAGACTGCCAAGCTCAGCGAGTGCAGCAACCACTCCCTCCACAATGGGGATGGCTTCCCAGGTGCCCAGTCCCTCTCTGAGACAGGACTACAGGTCCCGGCCACTCCCTGGCCTCTCCACAGCATCCTGTGCAGGCCACCCCATTCCCACACTTGGGGAGCCCTGTAGAATCCCTCACACCTCCTCAGGCGTCTACCTAGGCTGCACTTGCTACCTTGTAACTTGGAACTGTGGGATTCTTGCAGGCCTCTGCTGGGCGAAGGCCACTGTGGACAGAGAAACTGACACACTGTCACCTCCACAGAGCTGGTGAGCCCACACAAGGCTCTCCAGCCCCCAGGCCCTCACTCTGATTGCCCCATTCACTGGACACTGCCAGAGCTGCCCTCTCCCAGTGCTCAGGGCCTCACAGCCTACACACAAATGCTCAGGACCACGTGCTGGAGGATAGTAGCCCACTGCTTGGCTGTCCTGTTAGCCCAGAGCTCACCACCGAGTGAGGAGCAGAACAAGAACCTCCCCCCAGGGCTGTTCAGCTCTGACCTGGACGAGATGGTCCCTAGCACACTACTTTCCCCACTTCTACCTCTCCAAATGCATACCTGCTGACACATCAACCTGTAAGAACATGGCTCCTGATGGCACCCAAGGCTTATCAACCCTCGCTTCCTTGCCCTTTGCTTCCCTTCTAGCCGCCTTCTCAGCTATATGCCTAACTGGGCTTGATGGAATCTGACTCTTCCAAAGAGTGAGTACAAAAGTCAGCTCTGTGTGCCGGAGTGAGGACTCTGAGATGACTTCCACCCTGGCCAGGTTGTGTGTGGGAGTGCAGAGGTGAGAGAGGCCAGGGCAACCCACTCACAAGCAGACACACCTCGATGAGCTTGTCTTGCCTTCTAAGGGTTCTAGCAAAAAGCTGTGCAGAGCTACACGTCAAGCTGCCCTAAGGGGAGCAGAGATGGAGATGAAAGCAGGAATGAGTGGTGACCTCTGGGAAGACCACAAGGGAGCCGCTGAGGGGCTGAGCCTGATAGAGAATGAGTTAAAAACAGTTGTGTAGGAGAAGAATACACAGACAGGACTGCCCATCCTATGGAGAACTAGGAAAGCCTTCGCTTGCATCTGTGTCCTTGTGTCTCACTGGCCTCAGCCACCACCTCCAGAAGGAAGCCCACCTGGGTCCTGCCTCCTCTTGGGCAGGGACCTGCTGTCCATGCCTCGGCCCACTCAAGAGACCCTCACCCCCAGCAGGGCCCACTCACTGGGCTGCCCCCTTCAGGCTGGACAGGAGGTAATCACTGATGACTGGGATGAGCTGCTTCGCAGTGTCGTCCAGGAGGTCGCATTCCAGCACATAGAGGATGCCATGCAGGGCTCCGATCTGGCTGGGCAGGTGGCTGCTCCTAAGGGTGCTCTCTAGCAGGCGGCTGACAGGCTCTGCCACGGCCTTATCCTGGACACAAGCATAGACACAAGGTGCCTGAAGCAGATGGCTAGTTCTTATGCCAGCCCACTTCCCTGCACACAACAGGGACAGGTGCAGCAGAATTCTCAATGTTGAAATTTTTAGACCCCTCCAGCCCTCAGAAAAGGTGGTTGGGGGCCCCATCTGCTTTCACCAAAACAACAAGAGGCCCTGGCCACCGCACTCTCTGTGGGGGCCTAAGACCTACTGCCTCCTTGCCAGTTACTTCCTGCTCATCCCTCCCTCACGCTGTCCCCAAAGGCATTCAGGTGGCTGTGTGGCACGTTGCAGAGGACTGCCCTCCCTTCCAGCCTCCAGGCTGCTCCTGTAAATACAATACCAAGATCTGTGGCCTCGGGCAACAGAGGGCAAAGACAGTGGCATACTTGGGTCCAAGGACATGGCAGCTATGCAGGACAGTAGAAGCCAACAGCAGCCTATTGTCCTCAGGAACATCCAGGGCACAGAATAGGGAGTGGGGCCCATCTGGAAGCCTGCCTCAGGATATGTTTATAAAGTCATTATTTCTTACTTGATGTAACTGACTGACATTTGCCTGGGGGATCTGAGCCTGGGCACAAAACCACAGCAGGACAGCTGCTGAACCCCCGTGGAGAAAAAAGGGCCTCCCACAAGTAGGGCTGCTTGGCACCATCCTGGTAGCACCAGGGGGCACCTCTTGGAAGACTTCCCACAGAAAAGGACCGGCGAGTACACTGTTGTGGCACTCTGACCTCTCGGCCACCCACGATGGATGCTATCTGCTCTCACCTCAGGTTCAGTGATGACCACATTTGTGGGGAGGGTAAGAGCCAGACCCTGCCAAGTCCTGTCACTGTGTCAGGCTGTGGATGAGGTTGAACAAGGTATAGGAGAGACAGCTCAGCAGAGGCAATGTGACCAGACCCAGAGCATTGCTACTTCTGCTGGCATGTGGAAAGGAGCCCCAGCAGTCTTCCGTGCTACTCCTGTGGCCCCAAATGCCTGGCACCTGGCAGGCAGCCTCTCCTGTGTCCCACCCCAGGAAATGAGTTCCAACTGCCATCATAAAAAAATCCCAGGAGTCATATGAATCAGAAGCATGACAATTATGGGAGATGCTATGTGACAAAGAGCCAAATGACACCAGTTCCAACTCCAGATGGAGTCGATTTTCTCTGGTGGCAATGCCAATGTCCTATGTTATGCTAAGAGGCACATGCACCTGAGGTACAATAGTGGCTGCCATGTGGTGATGTGTGCCAGAACAAGTTGGAACTAATAAACCAGCAGAAAGTAAAGGGGAACTGATCCGCTCCTTTGTCTGACTAGAAGATTAGTGTCCTTGTGTAACTCTTTGCCCCATCAGCACACAGCAGTCCTGTCCTGCCAGTACCGTACTTTCACATTTCCCAGCATCAGAACGTGAGCAGTGAACTTGTTGTTTGTGAGTCACCCAGTGGAAGATGTTCTCTGTGACAGCCTCCAATACCAAGCTGTAGCAGGGTTACTGTAACAACAAAGTCTCTGGAGGAGACTGCTTGCGGAGAAGCAGGGGATCTGGACCACATCAGAGGAGGACAGTGAGCCGCTGGGCCACAAACAGACTGGAGAGAGCAGTCATGTCCCTACCACATGTGCTGTCCCTGGGCCATCTGGGGACAGTCCACTGTAATGACATAACCAATGGGTATAGGAGCCCTAAACCAGGCTCAAGCACCACAGCACATCACAACACCTTGAGGAATGGCCCCAATGAGGACTGATCTTCCCTTTCCAGCTGACTAGATCTGGGGTCATATGTGCCAGGGTCATGTGATGTGTTTGCCAATAATACAGGTCTCCCAACCAGAGTCCCAGGTGGCTTCCAAACTACCTCACACTTACCATTCCAAGGACAGCAGCCGCCTTACAGGTGGCTGGCACTAGGTACTGGATAAGAATCTCATCTTCCGAAGGGTGCACCCGGCGTAGTTCTGTCAGCGTCGAATACATCATCTCAAATTGGTTGCGCTCAGTGAACAGGTCTGAGACAACAAGAAGCTGCACACAGGAGGGTGGGAACAGGATGGTGAGCCAGGCAGCCCCAGGTGCAACCGGCAACAAAGGGTGTAAACTCACAGGAGCCCTGGGAAAGACATCACATGAGCCTGCAGACCTCAACCACAGGGCAGAAAACCAGCCCTTGGGGCTTGTGAAAGTCTCTAAGCACATACCAGACAGGGGCTGAGCTGGCCAAGTGAGGAGTGCTGTTTTTGCTACTCTTGCAAAAATACTGGGCTCTCATCGAATTGAGACAGGTGGGACAGGCCCTGAAAACTTGGGGGAGAGATGCATGATCATGTGCTTCAAAAATGAAGGTGCTGGGGCTGGGGATTTAGCTCAGTGGTTCCGGCGCCTGTCTTGCAAGCGTAAGGGCCCGGGTTCAGTAACCACATCCTATAACCACATACCTATACTGGGCATGGAGACTCACCCCAGCAGCAACCAGTACCACATACCACAGTGCCGGGCGTGGTGGCTCACGCCTGTAATCCCAGCACTCGGGAGGCAGAGGCAGGAGGATTGCTGTGATGTGAGTTTGAGGCTGAGCTCAGTGCCAGCCTGAACCACAAAGCGAGACCCTGTCTCAAAAAACCTAAAATAAATAAATAAATAAATAAAAATTAAAAAAATTTTTAAAAATTTTAAAAAATGAAGGTGCTGACATCCAATCTTTGCTCTGTGCTCCTCAGAGGTCAGCTCTTCACCTCACACCTGACCATCGGTGTGTACTGGGTGTGAACCCCTGCCTTGCAAGACTGAGCAGGTGCCAGGGCAGGGCTGGAGTCTGCACCATCTAAAGCAGCATCCTCAAGGGGTTCCTGGGATGCCAGCTGCCTTAGACCTCCTTGGGGCTCACAGGTCAAGACTTCCCATAACAACATCAACATAATGCTGGCCTTTCCGCCTCATGCTCTCTCTAGTGCAGGAAGGGATTTTCTAGAAGTTACCCAACGCTAACACACTGAATGCATAATAAAACAGACACCTGCATTTTATGTTTGCAAATATGGAAAATAAAACTCTAGTTTTCAAAAATTATTTCTTAGAGAAGTTACCATTATTTTAAAGTGTACTCAGCATCGACTCTGCAAAGCTTCTAAGTTTCCACCTGTCACCCTGTCAACACTGACACCTCCAGTGCACAGTGAGAGAGGGCTCGGGGACAAAATAGCTGCAGAGTGAAGTCCCCAGAGCCTCCTCTGGGACAGCTAGACAATCTGATGTTTCTTACGAGGAGCTTGGGTGGGGCTGTCTGGCACAGCCCTGGAGGACACAGACTCCAAGAGGGCCAGCCTCAGGACTAAGGCGAGTGACACATCTCTGCACCTCTCCTATACTGCGAGAGCCTCAGCAGCTCCCAACCGGAAATGGGAACTTTCTCCCTTCAGCAGTTCCACAAAAGCTGCCATATCATTTCTGGGTGTCTATGCAGTTCCTGCCTGGTTTCTGAGGATGTGCAATTTGTGTGGGGTGTGCTAGTAGCATTCATATGGTGTCTATCTAGTAATGCAGGGGGGAACTTGTTGGCAGTATATGTTCTGTGTGTGTGTGCTGATGGGGGTGTGAGTACAGTATGTGTGTAGTACACATATGTGAGGTGTGAGGCTACACGGCACATACTCCCGTGAGAAGGGTCTGCGGAAGCACACGTACAGAGCGAACCACTTCGCTGATCAGGATGACTGGGGTCCTTCTGGCCGAGCTGGAGGGCAGAATCCAGCGGCTGTATAGCTCGAGCAGAAACTGTGAACAGGAGTGGATGTCGACTCCAGCCCGGTGCTTCCTGCAGAGCACAAGACACGCATAGCTTTCCACATGCACGCAATAAGGTCACTTCAGGAAACCCCCCAAAAATCAAATGAGAACTTTTCAAACTGCTTCAAAAAAATGAGGCCAACCCAGACAAAGTAGAGGACACCTGAAATCCCAGTACTCTAGGGGGCTGAGGCAAGAGGACACCAATGTCTGGGGGGGGTTGTAGCTCAGTGTGAAGGGCCTGGATTCAACCCCAAGAAGTAAAGGAAAAAGTAAGTGCTGACAGAGGCCACTGCATACCTGGAGTTGACTGGAGACGTGGGTGGGGATGCAGGTGCAGGGACATCAGCTTCCTCTTCCTCCTCCTCATCCCACTCCTCCTCTCTCAGGGGGGTGATGTTGTTCCCCAGCCACACGGAGTGAATGGACACCTGTCACAGCAACAGGACCCATAGCTCAGCACTTGAGTCTAGAGGGCAGGTATGTCTTAGGCCTAACCTGGGCACACCTCCGTGGGAACGGCCTCCCACACAGGCTGTCAGGACTGCCAGTGACAGGCAAGACTGTCCTCAAGCCCAAGCAGCTGAGGGCTGAAGGACACCAGTGCCACGGAGAGATGATACGGCTCCTAAGTGACTCTGAATGGCACCCTGAGGACAGGGAACCTATGTGAGCGAGGCCTCTTCAGGGCCGGTTTCTCAACGCGCAATGTGAGCTACAATCCCACAGGAGCCCTGAGGATGCTGAGTGAAACCAACGTAAGAACTGGAGGCAGCAGAGGTGAGGCTTTGTGCAGATCTACATAAAAACATGTGCAGTATCTTAAAAGTCTTTTGGGGGTAAGGACTATAAACAGAAACAAAAGTAAAAGTTCCTTCTAGAAGTCTATTTAGGCTGGGCGATAGTGACACACATCTATAGTCCAACTACTCAGAAGGCTGAGGCAGAAAGACTGCCAATTTGAGGGACGCCTGGGAACTTAGTGAGATCTCATCTCCATGGAAAAAACAAGGAGGGAGGATGGATGTAGCTTAGAGGTAAAGTGTTTGCTTAGCTGGCACGAGGCCCTGAATTCAATCCCCAGTACCCAAAGAGAAAGAAAGAAAGAAAGAAAGGATGGAAGAGTGGGCAGGAGGCATCCATCCTCTCTCCCAGAGGTGTGCATGGCCCAAAGTTTACAGAGAGCTACATGACTCACCTGACCCAGTTTATAGCTCATGTTGCCCAGCTCCCGCTCAGCATTGATCTGCAGCAGCAGCTTGTCGTGACTGATGAGAGCACCTGGAAAGCAACATACTCTGAGCGCCCTCTGCACATGCCGGCAGGTACCTCTGCCGCGTCCTTCTGGGACAAGTCGGCTTGCTGTGCAGAAGCCTGTAGGTGTCAGGTTTTGTGCTATTTTGGCAGGGCCAGTGGCCAAACTGTATCATCACTTTTTCTCTAAACAAGATCCTGCCCTTGCTGATGAACTCTGTGCCTGTGGCCACCCTAACTACAGGCATCCTGTGTCCTATGCAGGTGCGCCCCCCACCCACTCAGCCTCTACAACAACTATGCTACAAGCTCCTCGAAGGCCAAATGCACAGGCATCCACATTCACAGCACCATTCAGGTCAGTGTCCCAGGAAACCTCCAGGCATGTAACACACCACCCTCCTATGTAGCACCTTTTCCAAGTAAAGTCTGTGAGAGGCTTAAACTTGGCACCAGAGTCCTTAAAAGCAAGGGAATTGCTGAAACACATGCATTATGAAGTAACGACGGACAACATTCTCTCCTTCCAAGCTCCAGCGCCCACTGTGGGGCAAGAGAGTGCAGAGGGGACTGGGGTGGCCGGCAGCTGGCGTGCCTGATCAGTTAGACACACTTGATGTTTTAATGTGAGCAACCAGACAGACTCCATGTCCTCTGGCTGCATTGAGAACTCATCGGACTGGTTTCCACAGTGTGCAGATTTCACTTCCTCAGCACAAAATCATCCTGGGCATGGCTGACACTCCTAGAGCACACTGAGCATGGCATGTGCCACAGTGGATGGCAGTGATGCACTTTTTTAGCCCCTCCTCCATACCTGTTGTGGCGGGTGACAGAGAAGGGACAGGGTCCCATGCCTGGTATGAGTGATGAGTGGCAATATTCTCCCGCTGGGAAACCATCGCTTGAATCTCCTGCTCTACAATCCCTCTGATCATGCTCAATTTCCTCCCAAACCTGAAGTTCAGAACAACAACAGAAAAAGAACATTTTGCTTCTTTAAAACCTTATAGTACAAACTACCAGCTTACTCTCTGCTGCACCTACCAGAACTGACCTGTCTGACAGCAGAGGAGCTCACCTGGTGAGTGACTCCTGTCAGTTGCTCCTGCTCTACCAGGGTCCATAGACACCCACTGACCCAGCTGCTGGGTCCTGGGGCGAGGAAGGGGATCTCACCATCCCCACAGTGGGACACGGCACACAGAAGCACTAAGGCCCACCTGGTATCGAGAGCTTTGAGGGGCTTGTTCCGGGGCTGCTGCTCCAGACAGCTCACTGCTGGGTTGCCAGCAACGGGCACAGTCATGGCACTGAGCACCAGGGAGGTGATGGCCTGCACGGCTAGCACATGGATCTGGGTCCTCTCCGTGTCTTCCTGGAAGGAGAGGTCAAACATAGATGACATGATGAGACACTCACAGCCAGATCTGCTGCTACCTTACAAAGAACCTGCAGGAGGAAGCTGAGAGGCCCAAGTGCTTCCCCTGCCAAGGGATCTATCTGCCCAAGGTCCCCAGTGCAAGACGCCTAGCCACACATCTGTGCCCATGATGAATCTGACAGGCATAGCAAGTCTCCTAAGGGCATAAGATTCCAAGAATGGATTACTTTGTAAAGGGACCATCCTTAAAGTGCCTCATTTTAAAAGGCACTGTACATGATGGCCTATTGCATCTGCAGGTAGACTTAAAGACGTCTTGATGATTCAACTGTCCTGTCCAGACATTCCCATCATGTCATCTGCCAGAATTGAGGACTCTCATCCCATACTTCTAACACTCCAGGCTTTGCTTTACAGGACATGGCTGTTATTTATGTCATATGAACATAATGCACATTAATACCTCCAGAAGGGATAAACCTCTGCAAAGCAATTAAAAAAGAAACTGTATCCATGTGTATGGTCTGGATTAACTGTGGGTTTTCATTTTAATTCAACCCACACTCTTGGATATTGAAAAATAAATAGAACTTGAGGATATTTTCCAGAGAGATTATAAGCTTATTAATCCGTATGGTGGAATGCACCATAATCAAGCACCCAATCATGAGCAACCACAGATTCCAGTGCTGAGGGAGACTGGGCCCTGTTGTGGATATCTGGCAAAACATAATCTTTTAGGGTTCTTTTTTCTGCTTTTGTTTTTATTTTTTGGTGGTACTAAGGACTAAACTCTGAGAGTGTTAAGTTTTGTTTAAGTGTTAAGTGTTTGTTTCCAGACTTTTAAAAGTTTTATTTTGAGACAGGGTCTTGATAAGTTGCCCAGGCTGGCCTTGAATCTGCCATCCTCTTGCCTCAACCTCCCAAGTGGCCAGGACTACAGGTGTAGAGCAGCACAGCTAGTGAGGCTTTTTTTGTACTGGGGATTGAACTAGGTACCTTGCACTTCTGAGGCAGGTGTGGGAATCACTGAACTAAATCCCTGGCCCAAGGCTCCTTTTTAAAGAATGCTTGCTGCTTTCTTTTTGTAAGTACCAGGAATTACAAGCTCTTGGAAGCAAGTTTCTAACCCACATGTCTGTGTCAAGGCCGCCTTACCTCAGGTGGGCTCTCCTCCTGCTCCATCACAAGAGGCTGGGTCACCAGAACCCCAAGTAATGTGGCCCAGGTTTCCTCAAACTGGGTACGACTGGTCCACCCTAGAAATCAAGTCTCCTGTTAGTTCTTTGTTCTTCTCCTACTTGTGAATGGTCAGGCACTGCACCATGGGTGCCACACACAGAAACTCTTTGTGCAGTTACTTCTAACCATCACCTTTCCTGATCAGCCAGCTCCCTCTAGGGGTTCCCTCTAGGGGCTCCCTCCTTCCTGCCCCTGCCCGTGGCCTAGTGCAGCTCCGTCCTCCCGAGTTGTCCACTGCCTTGCCTGGACAGTTCCACAAGGCAGGAAAGGGATTCTCTCCATCTCATCAATGAAGAAACCACGGCACACAAGCTGGCTGTCCTCAGCCTGTGTGGCCCTCTGCACCTTCCTTCATGTGGCAGAAGGACAATGAGCAGGCTTACGGAGTGGTCAGAGTTTTCCCCAGGTCTGACCAGAGACTTGGTCTTGTGCTGATGCCACAGGGCTCAAGGACAGAACAGTGTCTCAATGACACTGTTAAGAGCCGATGCTCATGCTGCCAGCTCTTTCAGAACATCTTAGGATGAGCTGCAGCATGGGCTCCCAGCAGGCACAGGCAGCGCTCAGTGCGGCCCACTGGAGAGCCAGTCTCTGGCCTCCCCAAGGACCAGGGGGATGTCTGGCACACAGCTATTTCCAGGGGTTATGTTGAGTGCTCCATTGTGACCTGAGGAGAGTCAGAGCACTCAACCAAAAGTTACAAATGCCAGGAAAGAGGGAAGAAGAGGAAAACCACAGGATCAAACATCAGGCCCTCCCTGTTGAAGCAGGTATAGAGAGGCCAATGCAGACATAGTACAAACTGACAGTTCACGGAAGGAAGAAAGACAGCCTCGCACTCGAGGGAAGCAGGCTACAGGGAAAGCATAAGCAGCAACTTGGGCCAGGCAAGGCAGTGGACAACTCAGGAAGTCAGAGTTGCACCAGGCCATGGGCAGGGGCAGGAAGGAGGGAGCCCCTAGAGGGAACCCCTAGAGGGAGCTGGCTGCTCAGGGAGGGTGATGGTTAGAAGTAACTGCACAAGGAGGAAACTGAGGCAAGGGGTCTGTTGTTGGAATCTTCTGGGTCAGAACACATACAGAGCCTGCAGAAGCCTGCAGGACTGAGGTTTGCCTGACAATAGAGCCAAGGCGCCCAGGACAGTCCACTTATTCCACACAGGCAAAAGGACAACAATGAGAACATCAAACAGGTGAACAGAAGAGAATGTTCTGAGAAAGTACTTGCCACCAATCAGTCTACAATGATGATAAAAGAGACTGTAGCTTCATGAGATCAATTACATGCACACCTGCCCTGACTTCAAACAAGCCTGGTACTAACTCACATGCACACACAGAGATGAGAATTTGTCATAAGGAGCTCGGCACGCACTGCAAAATGCACCCACACAGCTCTCTACAGAGACCTCCATCTGGCCTGCTGTTACGTGAGGAGCCCAGCGCTGGTGCTGAAGCTCTGCACAGCAGTGTCTGGGACCTGAGGGAGCTCCCCGCTACCTAGAGTGTTGATGCGGTAGATGAATTCCTTGAAGACTTCTTTCTCTTGCAGGAATTCCACGGGAATCTCAGGGAACACAGTGCCAAAGTCCCCTCCTGGCTTGGGGGACCATCCGAGTTTCCACACCTGAGAAGAAAGGGAAGCATATCACCTGGGTGGGTCAGGACAGCTGGTCTCCAGCCAGGCTGCTGCTGAGCCAGCAGCCCTTACCACTGCCTGGCTTCCCCGTCGGTGAGGGCTCTAAGCCCTTCCCAGACCTGCCATCCCATCTTCTGACCTGCTCTCCAGACCAGGTCCATACCATTTCTGTGGCACTGCCCTGTTCTCCACCAGGCTGGCTGCACCACTAGATTCCTCTTGAGAGATGCTGGGCAACGGGGACACAGTCCAATAACACCCATGCCCATGGACATGTATGAGACCAAAGGCAGGTATAAATGAAGTTCAGCCTCATGTGACATGTGTGCCAGCATGTAGGAATGACCTGCCTGAGAACATGCCCCGCCTTCACCAAAGCAGGACATGGTGCTGATATAGTTTCACTGGTGAAGTGTCATCCATTTGCAACCAAGCCTTCTGCAGCTAAGTTCCTACTGTTATCTACAATAAGAGTCCTGAGTGATGATGTTTTTCTAACTGTTCTGAAGACATCAATTAAGGGAGGAACTACAAAAACAGTTGTGCTGAAATATATGAGTATCTTCAAAGGCAAATACTTTTGAAGGAAAATGTGTGAGGCTATAATTTATAGCCTAGCACAAAATAGTTTAATTAATTTAGAATCACACCTGACATCCAAATATCAGTGGAGAGGGAATCTTACTGGATGTTGGAATGCCTCCATTTGTTTTAGAAAACCCAATACTTCTACTAACTGTGCTGCACAGTAGGCCCGGGACACCCCACCCACAGTAATTTGCTCTGGTCACTGCAGAGTGTACTGCAGCTGTGGATTCTACATCAGCCTTGTGATGCTCCAGCCTGGTTCCTCCATGGGCCCTTCAAGATCAAGTACACTCACCAGGGGAGGCACTCGTGTGTAGCTGTTGACGAGGGGGAGGCGGGCCAAGCTGATCACAATGTTTTTGAGCACTGCAGTGAGAAAGGCAGGCACACTGCTATTCCTCTTGTGGCCTAAGGCCAACACAGACTGCAGGGACTCCACCATCTCTGCCACCATCTCACAGGCCGTGGTGATGTACTTGGGATCTGCACCAGAAAGGATTGTGTCAAAATACACCCCAGCCCGCCCTCACCCCACACACCCTGTGGAGAAGACAAAGATCAACAACAGCTCCTCAGGCCACCTCAGAAGGGTTGTGTATTTCACCTCACAATACGTATCACAACTGGGCCACCCTCCCCATTTCTACCAGGACAGTACTCATATATCCTGCAGGACACCCCCTGTCCTTGGCCTTCTTTGGCTCTGCTAGGACGTGCATTTGTCCCTAAGTTGGAGTGCTAAGAACATGCTTTAGCTTTTAGTTTGCTACCTCTGCAAATCCACATGCTATGCAGGCTAAAACCCTGAAGCACAGTGCTGAGGGCAATTCCTGACCAAGGTTATAAACCACTGTGCTCACCTGGCAGGTTTGGAAGCAGGAGCTGCTCATATTTACTGAGTCTCACAGTGTGGAACTAACAGGTTATTTCTTAACTGGATTAATGTTTATTAGATGGATATTAGCTATGAGCAAGATGCAACAGTTTAAGCAACTTCCTAGTTTGGAAAAATAATTCTTATTAAGGAAAATAAGGTTGGCATTAATAATATCTATTGGTCAATCTTTATGAAGTATTATCCTATGGAAGTGATAAAAAACTAAATTTCTTCCCATGGCCAGGATTAAATGAATGAGTCAAACAAATATGGAGATAGGCACGATCATATTAAACTCTTACATTTCACCACTGGGTCCCCTGCTCTACCTCAGGCCTCTGAAATATCTATGGGAATTCATGGCAACTAGAAGAAGCAGCCGGTTCCCAGTGTTCACTGTAGGCCAGTAGGTTTTCTGGGTGCTTCATGGCTACTTGTCCTTAGCCCCTTCTGACTTCACTGGAGAAGCACAGCATCAATAACCTGAGCTGCTGCTCTGTTAGAAAACAGCCTGGGAAGTGGATGTTTTCCTGCTCCCCGTGTATCAAAAGAAATCACAGAGTCATTACAGGGTGCAGGGACTGTATTCCAGACAAAATTCCAGAGAAAAACCCAGTGTATGGAGCTGGCTCCGTTTTTGAGCTTTACACACTTCCACTGGGACTGGAAGAAAGAATACTATGCCTCAGACTAAAGTTAGGGAGATGCCACCAGAGAGCAGGCATTCCTGCACCTATGATCACAAAGGTGCTCTGCTAGGGCCATGAAGCATGGATCTGGAAGAAGACAGATAGACCAAGGAGGCAGACTTTCCCTCTGGGTGCTCAGCTGCAGCCCCCTGGCACAGCACAGAGGGACAAGGAGTCAATGAACCACAATGTTTCCTCCTAAACAGCCTTGCTGTTGTTGGGATAGTAAAAGAGACACCCTACACCAGGAAAAAAAGAGCATGAAAAACTGCCAATGGGCTGAGTACAGACCAGGTTTAAATGACGGTGATTTCAACTTTTTTTTTGGTAAAAAGAACAAAATTTTTCTTTTAAAAACCTACCAATAGAGATGGCTAAGACAGACACTCAGGTTATGGTATACCATGTGTGTACTTCCACTAGCTTCAAGTTCTTTAGTATTTCCACTTGTTTATCCATTCAACAAACAGTTGCTGATTGTTCAAAATAGACCAATATAATTCTGGGAACACAGAAGGAAAACATGCTCCCTGCCTTCAAGGGACTTGGAGCCAACGCAACTGTGTGCAAAGTGCTAATGTAGGGACACTTCTAGAGAGCACAGGAGGGCAAGGACAAGGGAGGGGACTGGGAAACATAACAGCCTAGCTGGTGAGAGGAGTAGATAGCCACAGAACAGGTCCCAGGTCAAAGCAGAAGGACAGAGGTGTCACCTCTTAAATTCAAGGATGAGCCACAGAGATGGCCAAGGTAAGTCAGTTTCAAGAATCCACATTTTCCACTTTGTAAGTCTCCAAAGAGACAGGTAAGAAAAATGGGCCCTGTGACTTACTTTGTGTGTCTACATCTACTTCTTCCTCTTGGACAGACCTCAGGGCACTCGCCCGACTTTCTGGACTGAGAAGCTGGTCTCCAGGTTGCACTGCAACTGAAACAAAGCAGAGCAGATGAGAACCCCAAACACGCCTGCCATTCTTCCTTACTCACGCCTCCACATCTGTGTGGCCTTGTGAAGCTTCGCATGGACAGCTATGTCAGGGAAACCTAGACTGCCTTCTACTCAGTTGAGCAGAAACCAGCAGACAAGACCAGGCACAGGTACCTGTCTCTTGGCTCATCACGAAAGTGCAAGAAGTGTGCTACTTCGTTCAGGCTGCCAAGGCTAGTTTCCACCACCTCCACCCTCAAGGTGTTTTTTTTAGGTTTTTTTTTTTTTTTTTTTTTTTTTTTGAGACAGGGTCTCGATTTGTAGTTCAGGCTGGCCCTGAGCTCAGCCTCAAACTCATCATGGCAATCCTCCTGCCTGTGCCTCCCAAGTGCTGGGATTACAGGCGTGAGCCACCATGCCTGGTACTGTGGTATATGGTACTGATTGCTGCTAGGCGTGAGTCTCCACACCCAATATTGTATGTGGTTACTGAGGATCAAACCACAGTCCTTGCGCTTGCAAGATAGGCACTGGAACCACTAAGCTAAATCCCCAGCCCCACCCTCAAGGTTTTTATCAGACGGTTCATGACTCATCCCTGCTAAAAGCAGCACTGCCACTCCAAAGCAGCCTGGCTGTTAGAAATTAATCCCTAGATCTTCATTTTCAAGTTGACTACAAATGCACAGATGAAAACAATTTAAACAATGAAACATCAAAACACTACTCTATAATGTCTAATTTGAAAACACAAAACTTCAAAACACTCTCTAACACATCAACCATAATGTCCAATTTTTAAGAAATTCTGGCTAATGACCCTCACTGAGGATACTGGACTGTCCCTTGAAAAGAATGAGTCACTCTAATTTTACAATACATTAGTGTTACAATGCACTATAGAAACAGCATTTCAACTCTAACGGAAGACAAGACATCTTTTGAATTAATCTTATAATCATTTAAGACTAAAACATGAGGCAGTCAACTAGGACTAGAGATCAAACAGATATACAACTTAGAAGAGTATTTGTTGAAAAGCTGAAACTCCAAAATCTATATAAAATGACCACAGCAGCTCTAGCATAGATGCCTAAGTTCTGGAGGTGAAGAGTTAAGGCCCACACTGCCTCTACCCCTCACCCCAAGTCCCAGCTGCAGGCTCGGAGCATAGGGGCCCAAATGAACACCACAGGGAAATGGACTGCTCATTACTGGTTCTACAGAGCAGAGGCACAGACTTACCGGCTTCTAGGATGAATCGCACACAGTGGATGAGGGAACAGGCATGAGTCACAAACTCAGTGGAGGAGACCACGCTCCAGAGACCAGGATGCTGCAGGGCCAGGCAGCAGCAGTCCAGCCCAGCCTGGAGGTCCAGACTCAGTGGGATCTGCTCGTGGATCAAATGCCAGGACAGGGCCTAGAGGAGAGCACTATGTCAGAGACCACTGCCTGCCCTTCACACTGTGGAAGCCTCCAGGAAGCAGTACCATGCATGGCTGAAGGGAACCACTGTGCCGAGATCTTGGGGCCAGGGGCCAGATGACCTTGCCCTTCCAGCTCCTGACCACCACTGCCTTCTCTATGACAACCCTCCTGCTCTGGCTGCCTCTTTCTCTTTCAGCTGCCCAACCTCCTCTGGAACCTTCCCTCAGCCTGTGGGGTCCATGGCCAGAGGCTCTTCTTGGGAGCTTCAGCAGCTCAGGTTTACCTCTGTTGCAGCTTTGAGACTAAGATTATAAAAGACTGTGAATGTAGGGTACGGGAACGGCAGGATACGGGATCAATATTGGACTGGCTACTTCCTCCCAGGGCAAGTTTCTAAGCCTCTCTATGACATAAGAACTGAGCCTGTGCCATGGGGCTGTCAGGAACCAACATGACGGTGCATGCACAAGCACAGAGTTTGACTGGTAGCTATCAGTCTGTGCTGCAAGCCTGCACCGGCTTTCTGGTCATCCCCACTGGCCAAGCCTTGAAGGATAGACCTGGCTCAGAGGGACACCCCTTCAGTGCCCTCGGGTTCCTGAGGCAGGAAACCGTCCTCTCCTCAGTATGAGGCAGCTACACATTCAGGATGGGCAACATAGCTACGACACTCAAGCAGGCCAGGCCAGGTCCTTTTCCAGTGGGTGCAGAGAAAGGCAATGCATCCCCTGGGGACCAAGCATTTAGGTTTCCTGCCTGATGTAAAATGCAATACACTGCTCAGCTGATTAAAATGAACATCTGGCTCCGGTCCACTGTGTGGGGGTTCGAGGGGACCTCACTGACCTCTTGACACCCCCCATGGGGGAAGGCACCTAGTGACATGGGGACAGGACACTGATAGCAGGCCCCCATGGTCATGAGGACCAGACTGCTCAGGCCTCTTGGTTTTCAAACTAATAGCGCTCTCAAGGCAGGTCACAGAAACAGTGGGCTCCAGAGCTGCTCTTACCTCCAAGGTCATCACCACAAACTTCACCGTATCTTTTTCCTTCTCAGGAGGAAGATGCAAATGGGTGGGCACTTTGGCCATCACTACCAGGTACTGTGCCAGGGCCCGGGCCAGTGTGGTGAGAGACTGGTACAACGTGGCATCCCCTGTTACACGAGACCTCCATAAGTGGCTGCAACCATGCACAGGCCTTTCCCCTTCACAGCCACACCCATCTGTGAGAATCGGAGTGGAGCATCAGAGGGACTGCCTCAGACACTGCTTGGGAAAAGGTGTCATGCCTCTGACTGAATCTAAAGCAGACTTCCAGGAGGGTCTGCACCTATGTGTGTGACTGGCCAGGCAGCAAGCACATAACAAGAAACTTAGAGCCAACAGTGGCAGTGCTGTTTCTCAGTTACCTTTATTAACACCTTCAACGTTTCAGATCAGCAGTGCTGAGTGTTTGCTTGGTGCATTCCTTCCTTCCTTCCTTCATTCTTTTGAGATGGGATCTTGCTTTGTAGTTCAGACTAACTCTAAACTATGTAGCCCAGGCTAGCCTGGAACTTGCAGCAATCTTCCTGCTTCTGCCTCCTGAGTACTGAGATTACAGGTGTGAGCCACCATGCCCAGCACTGTGATATATGGTACTGGGGGTTGAACTCAAGACCTTACGTTTGCCAGGCAGATGCCAGAACCACTGAGCTAAATCCCCAGCCCCTAGACAGGGTCTCGCTTTGTAGTTCAGGCTGGCCCTGAACTCACTACGTAGCCCAGGCTATCCTCAAACTCATGGCAAGCCTCCTGCCCCTCCTCCCAAAGTGCTGGGATTATAGGTGTGAGCCACCATGCCTGGTAGGGAAGTTTTTATTTACCAAACATATCATTCAACTTGCTCCAGTAGGCTGTGGGCTCTGTGGGCAGGAAGGGCTGGAAGACTTGATGGACAGTGGGAAGCTGCTCAACGATGCTGGTCACTCGGTCCAGAGTCACCCCACGGGCCGCTTCAAAAAGGGGGCTCTTTTGGCTAGCTGTAATTTCACTTAGGCCGAGGCTTAAGCATGGAGCCAACAGACTTAGGTTGAACTCCTAAAATCCAAGCATTAAAGGTCAAACAATAACAGAGACTGGTTTTCGACCAGACAGGACAGACACAGTCAAGGCTCACATGAGCGTTTCCAAGGTACTGATTCATACACCACTGCATAAATATATCAGAGCCCATTCAACATTTACTCAGTAAATGTATTTCTTACCTTTCCAGGATACTTAAATGTTTTTATATTTTACGCTCTTCTGGGGTGGTGGGATTCCTCCAAGAGGGGCCTAGTCCTCATAGGACCTTCTCAGAATTTAACGGGCCACCCATGTATGTATGTGTCTGGGCCACTCTGCTATGTGCCCCTAATACCTAGGGGCAGATGGGCCAAGTCTCACTCCATGTACAGGGCCTTCTTTACTACTGACAATCAGCTTCCAGAATATCACGAGAAAGTTACTGAACTCAGGCCCCTTGACACCGAAGTCACACCTCGCTTCACTACTATGAGACAGTGACAAAAACCTGGCTACTCTGGCAAGTACTTTTTCTTTCATGCTGGAAAGTTGAGCTAAAAACAACTCACCTTTTTGAGGTTTCGTGTGGCTGAAATAACCTGCTCCCATTTGGATCACTCCCCCAACCTAGTGCTGTCCACAAATGGCTTACACCTGCCCATGCTATCCCTGTCGGGAACAGACCTCCCTATGTGTTGTCCCCATCAGAGCAGAAGCCCTCGCCTGCTATCCCTATCTGGACTTGGGTTCCTGCTTAGAGTCCGCCAATCAGAGGAAGAAGAAAGAAGTTCAATGGAGACAGGACAAGCTACATGAGGGTCCCGCCCTACCGAGCTCATCATGAAGACACGCGTGTCCTCAGCAGGCAGGCGATTCACCAGCTCTGCACCTTCCAGCAGTGCAGAATCTGACCTGGTCCAACACTGAGATCTGACAAGGCGGATGTACCAGTCCTGGGCAGAAAATGGACAAAGGAGTGAGATCGGATGGGCATTTAAGGGCTTCATGTCCTGGGAATACTGGGCCCCTGGTGGGCTTGCAGCTCACCAACTCCAGCCTCCACCTGGCACTTGCTGCTCCTTCCCTGGGCTCTTTCAGAAGTCCATCCAAACTCATCTGAGACCCAAGGTTCAGTAGCTCCCAGTTCGACCCTGCCTACCACAGCACCAAGGACCCTCAACTTGGCATGCTTCTCAGAGAGGATGTAGGTTTCTAAGAAACTGGTTCATCTCTCCACAGGACGCACTTGGTCCCTAATTCCACGATGTGAGTGGTGATATCATCCTAGGACTGGTGGCAATGGCAGTGGCAGCGAAAGTACTGACTCATAGGAGTTAGACAGCTGAGAGTACAAGTGTGTATGTGAACACACATGCAGCACAAGCCAGGCCACGGGGACTTCTCTGCACCCTACACCTCTGACCAGACTCCTTACAGCTCCAGCTCGGGACACTACAGCCTCCCAACCCACATCCTGCCAGCTGCTCTGATATGTCAGCACTGCTGTTCTCACTAGGACCTTTATATCTGCAAACATCTCTTTAACCAAAGTTGCTGATGACCCAAGCAGAACGTCAGCCCCCTGAACACTCCCACAGGCTCCAGAGGTGTCAGTGTCGCCCAGGCTTCCAACACCTTATGCAAACCACCCACCCATACACTCACTCTGTCAGGGCTCACTGTCTCCAGGGACATGTGCCCATCCCCATCCAGCGGGTGGGAGGTGACTGGCGGCAAGGGGCTGAGTGAGTCTTGCACAGTGGAGAGACGGAACCTGTCCAGCAGGGAATACAGCCTTTGGTGTCTGAAACACAAACACAGACAAAACTGCAGCATAGTCGCCTTCACCCTCATCTCTGTTGCAATGCAAGGTTCCAGAGACACATGTGCCACAAGGAAGGAACAGAAGCAGCTCCTCAAAGCAATTCACCCGAAACCTTCCCTTCAACACATCCTCAGGTCAGGATGCAAACTCAAGGCCTCACCTACTTCATATCATCATAGTTTACACCCCATTGATATCTTCCAGAAATTTTATGTCCAGCATTGCAATAGGCAATACAAATTATAACGGCTATGCAGAAATTCTTAATATTGTACAGGCAAAAGACATCAAAGTGCACAGACCATTCATTCTCCCAAAATGGTACAACTTGTATCATTATGAAAGATCACTTCATAAAGGATCTCCTCATGTAGCCCAGGTAAAGTACAATCTTAGCCCTCTAAGACTGCCTTCACAACAGAACCATTCTCTCGCATGTGCTTTTGGAGGGAAGAACAAAAGATGTTCTTAATTTATTTTGCAGTCATGGAAACATGTCCATATTACATATGCAAGCATTTCTGAGAAAGGCTTCAAAAAGACATTCATACAGAATTAGGTGCCTGAACAAGCATGAATCGACACAACTGTAACAACATATAGAAATAACCCCTGCATGCCAAGAACTGGATAATGCTTTCAGACTCACCAACTCTTATGAGCAACAGAATGTGTTTTGAGTTTGCTACAATAAAGCTGAGAGCTCAGATTCCCACTTGTTCCCAGGGCAGGCACAGAGGCACTGCAGTAGTAGTAGTAATCTATGAGCCCTGTGGGGCCAGGAGGGCAGAAGCATTCTCCACACCTGCACAGGTATGAGGCCACCAGGTCCTCTTTATTCTGATGAAGGAAGGCTCCACTGTGTGGTGTAGTAAGCCTTTCTAGGGTGGCACTTCTGCCGGAAACCCACCTACAAAGCAGAGCTATCTCTCAGCCTGTCAATATGTTCCCACACAAATCTACATCTTTAAGGCCTGAGCAATCTGAACTCCAACACCGCTGTGTCCCAGCATTACCTCTGTGCAAGCCCACTGCTCTGAAGGTGCTCCTGGATTCTATTCAGTTCTTCCACTGGCAACTGGGCGGTGCTGCTCTAAATAGACAGTAACACATCAGTGGGTCTGAAACACATAAGGACACTAAATAACCTTACATCCTTCAGAAAGCACAGGCTGGGCCGGGGAGTTAGCTCAGTGGTTCCGGCGCCTGTCTTGCAAGCGCAAGGACCCGGGTTCGATTCCCCGGTAACCACATAACAATACTGGGTGTGGAGACTCACACCCAGCAGCAACCAGTACCACATACCACAGTGCCGGGCGTGGTGGCTCACGCCTGTAATCCCAGCACTCGGGAGGCAGAGGCAGGAGGATT